>JAODUH010080119.1:0-15434 GCA_027564835.1 Typhlichthys subterraneus
AATTTTAATTTTATATATATATATATATATATATATATATATATATATATAGATAGATAGACTGCCAATAATTTCCTACTGTATGTGCTGTTTAGGGGCCAACAACACAGCTGCCTGTCTGCTAACAGACTGCCCTCCTCCAAGTCCCACTCAGGAGAGCAGAGATGGGGAGAGAGAGAGACAGAAAGAAAGAGTGATGACAGAGAGAATAAATTTTGGAACAACACAGCATTATTATTAGAGTGATTCTCACCATCCAGCTGTGCACACCGCCCACAGTAGTCCCAAGTTACGGACCACTTATATCAGTACTGTAGCATTAAACTAGAAACACACTGGAAACCTTTAATAAAGGTTCGGACATTGTATCAAATATAATAAAGAAGAAAAGTATCACACAAAAACAAAAGAAGAAATATTGAAATAATGTGACCCTCACTAGGGGTCTGCCAATGTCCAAAACCATCACTGATGTACTGTAGGATATCTATAGAAGATGGCAGGAGATCTAGCAGATGGCAGAGCTAGGAGATCTAGCAGATGGCAAGAGATCTAGCAGATGGCAGAGCTAGGAGATCTAGCAGATGGCAAGAGATCTAGCAGATGGCAGAGCTAGGAGATCTAGCAGCTGGCAAGAGATCTAGCAGATGGCAGAGCTAGGAGATATAGCTCATCCAATTATATGTAGTTTCCACCATGATTCTACAGCATCTTCTTCCCTTGACAAGTGCACAAAATATAATATGAAGAGTTCAGATCTAAACACCTCTACAGCAATTAGCACCTTAAAACTTTTATATTCATTAAGTCTCCCTATTTGGGTTTACTCATTACAACTTTATTACAATGAAAATGCTGTGTCACTGAATAAAAAGTTAAATATTCCATTTAAAATTGAATAAATTTAAATATTGCCAATTTAAAAAAGAAATGTCAGATGGACAGAGGTATTTGCATCTAAACTCTTCATATACTGTATATATATGAAGCCATATACTGTATTAATTCGATAAACTGCTGAGTTTAACACTTCCATGGCCCATGCTACAGGCATACCAGGCGCTCGCCTAGGGCCCCAAAAAATCTGGGGCCAGCCCTGATTTGGCAGCACCGGAGATTCCCCCTTGGTTGTTGTACCCAACCCGTTGGGAAGAGTTGTTCTCCACACTGCTGTGCACTCTGAAGGCATATATGGCTTGTCAACATCTCATATTGAACACTCCATTCCACTGTAACTGGCAACTGTAACACTTATGTGGTTGATGAACTTATATTTTTGCAGGTCGGGTGGTGAGGGTTGGCTCTTATAACATGTCGGGCGGTGAGGGTTGGCTCTCATAACTTGTCGGGCGGTGAGGGTTGACTCTCATAACGTGTCGGGCAGTCAGGGTTGGCTCTCATAACGTGTCGGGTGGTGAGGGTTGGCTCTCATAATGTGTCGGGCGGTGAGGGTTGGCTCTCATAACTTGTCGGGCGGTGAGGGTTGGCTCTCATAACGTGTCGGGCGGTGAGGGTTGGCTCTCATAACATACTATACAGTATATACTTAGCTATAAATACTTTGTAAGAACCAATGGAAAAGCCATGTTCCAGTGATGTCACCAACACATCACAGCTGCTCAGCAGTGTGGGTAATGTAGTTCACAACCTGACAGTTATCGCTGCACTGCAGTAGCAACATGCTTACTGTGACAAATCATGGTTTCATTAATTGCAAAGGTGGTGTTAGCTGACAGTAGTAAACTAAAATGTCAAGCTGTCGTTTTTTCAAAGTTTATAGGCCTACACAGAACTTATTTGGCTGATTGACGTGATAATAAACATAAATAGAGCCTTTAATGCAGAGCTCCGACAGTAAGGGAAACATGCTACGTCGTAAACGATGTAAGCTACAGGCTCTCTAGTAATGGTTTAGCAGAAGACGATCACAATTACTGGTGCAAACTGCTTGGTACAGTCAGAGAGCAGACTTCAGAGGTGATGGCAATTTAGAGCAGTGAAGGATACAGTGGTATGGGTATGACATAATGTTAAGGTCAACACAGTGACATTTATCTGCTGCGCTAGATTAATGTCGGCACTAGCTCTGGTGAGATGTTGTACAATAAGTGGTGTGAACTTTGCACTGCGCTGATTATTGCCAAAGTTGGAGTTGAATGAAATGCACTCCTCAATATGTTGGTATTCATGGAGAAACCTAGCTTGCTGTTAACCTGACATGCCAGAGGAATTGTCTGGGGAGCTGTACATTGAAACTCTTTGTGAAAAAATTATTGATTGCAGTTGATTGGATGAATCATCGTAATTTTCGGTGTCGGCACACGTAAACCACGCTCGTATAGCCATCAACACGATGCTGATTGGTAAGTTCAGTTGCTACTCGGACACATTCAAAATGATTCATAGGCTTTCCAGACTGATTCTCACGGCGAAATTAAACTGAAGCTAGCTAACCTGCTGTAACCACACCCAAAATTCACTCACAAATTTAGAGATTGTGAAGATCATTCACATGCCACAGGTTACACGATCATCTTTCTGGAACCTTATGAATCACAGTTCTGTTTAAGCACAACAGGAAGCAATTAACACAATCTTTTGAGTGTTTCCGCAATCAATTACTGTAGATGTGTTTAGCTAATCGCTGATCTAATATAGAGACATTGACAGAAATTAATTTAGACGGTTTTAATGCTCCCATGGCACAATCCCTCGTTTCAGCTCAACGTTGTGCATATCTGATGGTGGTGGGGTGGAACTTCTCACATCTCTCTTTAGTCCCCAGCAGACCTTCGAGAGCAGGCATGACCTTTCATCTGGGCTCTCCTGCTATAGCCTGTCTCACTCTGTATGCTGTAGTGAATGGTATGGTGTCTCTAAGACTAACTAGTGAGGTATGATCTCCTGGTTGAATGGTATGGTGTCTCTAAGACTAACTAGTGAGGTATGATCTCCTGGTTGAATGGTATGTTGCCTCTAAGAGTAACTAGTGAGGTATGGTCTCTACACTCCACAGTCAAACACACACACACACAGTGTATACACACACACACACACACACTCACAATGTGTTCCCTACCCTCTGGCAAAGAACAGAACCATTCCCCATGAGGTGAACCATTCTCATCTCATTTGAATGTTTGTGTGCATGTGTGTCTGAGTGTGTGTACGTCTGAGTGTGTGTGCATGTACATGCAGAGTTTGTGTGTGTGGGTGTGAGCGTGTACGTGCATGCAGAGTTTGTGTGTGTGTGTGTGTGTGTGAGTGCATGAAAGAATGACAGCCGTTCCCCAGTTGTAAATACACCCGACATTGGCTCTTCCACTGTCAGAATAATTCATAAGCCGCCGCCTACTAGCTTTATGCACATCGGGTCGCTCCTAATCTTCTGTAAACATGACACATCTCTGGCTCCTGGGCACGGGCCTTCCCCGCAGTCCTACCTGCGAGACTGCACTTATTAAAAGGCATGGGGGGGGAGAGGCAGCTAGGGTTTTAAGTCGGCTGAAGTAGTGCCTACATGCTCAGCATCTGCCAGGCAAAGGTTTCTGCTGTCATTGTGGTTCATTCCTGCCGTTGGCCAATCGTAAATTAGGATGTGGGTCAAATGTGACGCAACATGAAACACGTCAAGAACACAGACAACACATTTTACCTTTCCCAAGCCCCGCCCCTTTTTGCTTGTCCTCCAATAACAGTTGAGCATACTTTGAATCTGACGGAGCCTGTTTGTTTTGCTGTAATAGCCTTCTATGGTGTTTTGTCCTACCAAGTTACAGTAACTAGGGAGGACAAGTTAAAGGGGCGGGGCTTGGGAAAGGTCAATTGTGTTAGCTATCGCAGTGACAGGCAAATCTAAGTGAGAATACAGAGCAGCTCAGGTTTATTTTTGATAAGCAGGAGATGCTAATGAGGAGGCGAGAAGTTTCACCACACATAAATACACGTTGCCAGCATCCACCTAGGAGACAAACCATGGTCACAGGTCATCTGTGATGTGCTGTGATGCTGCTGAGCTCAGTACAGCACACCGTCCTGATCTCCCAAGCTCCAGTTTACTTTTGCAGACGAGAATCAGTCTGAAAAGCAGAGAAATCCTCGAGGCTGAATCCGAGTAGCGCTTGATCTGGCCAATCAGCGTCGTGCTGGTAGAGAGGGGCGTGGCTTAGGTGTGCTGACAGCAAAAACTACTTGCAAAACACCCAGACGGTTCAGCCAATCAACTTCCAGGTATTTTATGGGAGTGCCCGCCCTTTTCAAAGTGTTTCGATGAACGACTCCCCAGATGGACTTGTGACTAACAATCCATCTCTCATGTCAGGTTAGCTCAAAGTACCTTTGCTTCCCAAAGCATGATTCATGTTGTCAGTGTTCCTCAAACTGTCTCAAGTTCAACAAGGCTTAGTGAACATTTTGACATTTTTAAATAAAAGGTAATTCTTCTAATTCCAATATTTGTTTTTTTGTTGTTTCTTTTAGCAAACTTACAAAAGAGTCCGTACATTTTTCACTGTTTATACCTTATATTTTCGCGCTATTATCCCATGTAAAACACCAGGTCACACAGGGTCGTCATACATGGTGGCAATTAAAGAACACCTCTAGGGGTCAGAGGTCAAGTTTGATCACGTGATCATGTATGTGCATGTAATAGCCCTCAGCAATATGCACACTTGCGGATGGCATCGTTCAGGCTCCACAATGCCATTAAAATTATCTGGGAATACTCACCACGCCAGCGCTTTCATTAAGAGAGAAATGCGAGCCGCAGCTTACGTATGCATTATATTATTACTCCAATTTACTGTAGCTTAGAAAAGCATTCTCCAACAACGGCCGCATCACACTGCTCAATAACAGCCCAGGTCACATTTGTTTGTACTAATAACTCATAATAATTATAATAGGTGATAAGACAACGGTAACCAATTACGAGGAAAACATTACATTGTTGTGAAGGATGTGATTAGGATTGCAAAAGCACAAGCAGGGGTTTCCATTAGCTGGGTGGGCTTCGTCAGTGCGCTGGTTCAAGCAGCGGCACGCCACATTGAGATTGCCAGGGAGAAATTACTTGTTATTTTATTCTGCCGTGCTAAAGCAGGGATTAGCAGCCAGTGGTGCTAATTAGCCAGTCACTTTCTCCGACGCGAGCACAATGGATCTGTGAGGCTGTCGTAGCCGACAGGCTCCAGTCCCCCCCCACCAATCATCCTTCTCTTGTCGGCGGTGAGTGGCCGCGGTGGACAAAGACCTCCAGGAAGTAAACAAGGGCTCTGCCAAGGTGGCAGCGGTTGGCAGCAATGTGCCATTACCCCCCTCCACACACACACACACACACACCACCACCACCACCACCACCACCACCACAGACACACACATGCACACACACACAAACACAAACACACACGCAGCCTCCCACACTCCATAACGATACCTCACATGTACATAAACACACACACACGATAGGCGATCCAGAACTCGCTGGTTCGAACCCTGCTAACTCCTCACCAGGTGTCCTTGAGCAAGACACCCAACCCTGACTGCTCCCGGTGGGCAGGTGTCTCCTTGCATGGCTGAATGGGTGAATGTGAGGCACATAATGTAAAGCGTTTTGGATAACAGAACTGTATAAATGCAGTCCATTTACCATTCACACACATGCAGGCTGCCACACTCCAAAACGATACCTCTCTCACTCACACACACACACACACTTCCATCCCAGTCTGTGAAAGGCAACTTCATATGATTATGCAGACGAGACGGTCCTGTGCCAGGGGAACAGCGCACATTTACTACCCCTCCCTCTGGAAATTAGCCTCCAATTGCTTTAGCTAGACGTGTGCTATCATTGCATGTCATTTCACTTCAGTTAGTGTCATGATGGTGATCAGCATGGAGGGGGGGCAGTTAATGTCATGATGGTGCATGGGAAGGAGGGGAGGGTGCATCTGACTGAGCAGGAGCAGTCTCTCATCTCGCTTGTCCACTGGCCCCGGTAAAGATGTAAAAGGTACATCCTTGGCCTTGTTAACGCGCCACAAGATCCCCAAGATGTGCTCCCCAGCTTACTGCTGTAACACAACTGTCCATAAGTGCATGGGGTAGAGAACAGCTTCAACCTCTGCTTGCTGTAGGGAGAGGGGTAGAGAACAGTGTTAACCTCTGCTTGCTGTAGGGAGAGGGGTAGAGAACAGTGTTAACCTCTGGTTGCTGTAGAGAGAGGTGTAGAGAACAGCTTCAACCTCTGCTTGCTGTAGGGAGAGGGGTAGAGAACAGTGTTAACCTCTGGTTGCTGTAGAGAGAGGGGTAGAGAACAGTGTTAACCTCTGGTTGCTGTAGAGAGAGGTGTAGAGAACAGCTTCAACCTCTGCTTGCTGTAGGGAGAGGGGTAGAGAACAGTGTTAACCTCTGGTTGCTGTAGGGAGAAGGGTAGAGAACAGTGTTAACCTCTGGTTGCTGTAGGGAGAGGGGTAGAGAACAGCGTCAACCTCTGGTTGCTGTAGGGAGAGGGGTAGAGAACAGCGTTAACCTCTGGTTGCTGTAGGGAGAGGGGTAGAGAACAGTGTTAACCTCTGGTTGCTGTAGGGAGAGGGGTAGAGAACAGTGTTAACCTCTGGTTGCTGTAGGGAGAGGGGTAGAGAACAGTGTCATTTCAAGATAAACAATCAGAACTCCAAGCATCTACTGGTTCCAAATCCAATCATCCGGGAGAGGCAGAGAAGAAAACAAAGAGCGTGGAGGATTATGCGCTCGGCATTATGGCTGAAAAAAGCAAGCCAACGCCATAAAATGGCAGCCCAAGGAAAGGAAGAGGGATCTGTACAGGCGTGAGAAGATACAAACAGCCCGATAATCCCCTTTTAACCAGTTGAGTGATCGTGGCCTTTGTCGGTGCATTGAAGATGCCCGATCAATGGCGGTGATTTAGGCACCCCCACTGCCAGCCTGTGTTCTGTCAGGCCCGCACGTCTCATCCATGTGTAGGGTCTCCCTCTGGGGTACAGGTGAGGGAGAGGGGGGAGGAGGGGGAGGAGGAGGGGTCAGGGAAAGTGCGAGGCTCGGTTCAGGCCGCCGTGCGTTTCACTCCGTCCCCACAGCGAGCTCCTGTAGCCTGAGCTGAGGTGCATTCAAACTGGCAAACAAAGGCGAACGTTTCCGTTTACACGTTTTGCTTTTGACTTCACGACAGCCTTGGGTGCGAACACAGAATGACTCCGGACTAATGAGCATAAAAATAGAACAGTCTTCACAATGCATTTGCAATGTATGGGGCGGAGCTTCTGAGGGAGCACCCTATGACATTAAAGGGAGAGAGGTGTTTTTGTTATGCAAGCATTCTCAAGAATGAATTAGGCTACTATACCTTCAAAGTCCCATACATCTAAACCACAATGCTCTGACTATACATCCAAGGTGATTTGCCCCTTACAACATATTAAGTTGAAGCCGACCTCTACAGCAAGTCTGTGCAACTAATGAAAAGTAGATTTAAAAGCCTTGTAGTGTTCGACTCCTACGCCTCCAACGCTCTCTGCTGTGGAATACGTCTATTAAAATAAAATACAATAGATGCATTATGGAGACTAGAAATGCCCGACGAAAACATATTCTGCCTCCAGGAATGCGACAGGGGAACTGTGTGCCAGCTCATGTTTTCTGGTAAAAGCTGCCCTGGCCAATTCTCCAGGATCCTCTCAGCGGTTATTATTATCTGCACACCTCACAGAATGTAGGTCGCAGAGCCTTTACACGACCGCCTGACCTGTCACAGACTAGACAGCGTCAACGTTTCATGCCTCTGTCCAGCGCTCAGAAGGCAACGCAGGTTTAACAGTTTTCTGCTCTGGTTTGCGATGGCCATTGCTGTTGCATTAGCACTAATGGGACACAGATCCTGTTACTTATCTCGGGATGAGGGTGTGAGGCTCTCGTGACCTCGTGGTATCACCTACGCACCTCGGTATGAGGCAGAAAAAACCCAGAGTAATCATGGAAACACTAAGAGCGAATGCATTTCATTTTCTGTTTGGTGAAACGGTGCTTAACTAAAGGAGTATTTTCAAAATGGAAGGAATGTTGGACTAAATGAGGCTCTTTGTCGGCCTAGATGAGAACCGACCACAACCTGCTACAGAGAAAGACAGAATATACATTTGTAGCCTAATTTCAAAATACGTTTTGTAATATGGCTCTCTATACGCTAAAGTATAAAAGCACATACAGTATAAGGTTTTAAGGTAAACTGTTTGAATTATACTCAGCCTGTATATTGTCTGGAGCATATACTTGAAGATGTCCACTTTATGATTGTTTGGTTTCCACCGCTATACCAAAACATGGATTTAAATGAACCAGTAAAATTGTATCCAAACACATTCTTGGTCAAACGACATCACTTTCTTGCCTCCCTGAAAGCGTTTTGCTTCTGGAATGGAAAGGCAGTTGCCTTTTGTGTTTTCTTCCCCCTACCATTACGCTCCTTACCTTCTATTGATCAGCATCTACAAACATTTAGCTTGGGATCTAAGGGGGCTTTGTTAGTGTGCGTTTGAGAGGGCACTCAGGAGTTGGTACCACACCACACACCGCTGACCTTGTCTCCATCACAGATAGGCTCAGTTGTATGGTTTATTCACACTATAAACAGAAAACGCGAACAGCTGCAGGAGAGGGCGAAACCTTTTTGGTGTGTGAAATATGCCTCTGAAAAATAATACATATTTTTTTATAGCTATGCATTTCTATACTGTAGCTGTATTTACATGACTGCTGGTTCAAAACAATCGACAATATGGGGGAATATGAGACTTGATAGATTCAATGTACAGGGAAGATGAAAAACAAAGTGTTAAGACAATATTTATGTGCCATTGGACAACAGACAAAGTTCTACTACCTCTATTATCTATGTTATTGATTAACCAGCTTCAATATCAATTATACGTCCACTTAAAATGACCATGGCTTCTAATAGTAATTTGACTATTAATTAATTTGTTAGAAATGTCATATGTTAAACGGTCTGAGAATATGTGCTGTGTTAGCCCCTGCTTCTGTACTGTACCGGGTCATTTTTGTTGGGGGCATTGTTGACTTAGAGCATTTTTTACAGCATTTTTTAGCTAGCTCTGCTTGCAGCTCTATACAGCAGCGTTAATGAACAGAGCTAATCTAATAGGGTGAAGCTACAGAAGGCTTACTGTACATTACAGATGTTTACAGCCAAGGCTAGCAAGCCTCTTAACCTGGCGTCGTACAGCGTACAACAGTAGAAAAGCTGTCTTAAATTCTTATACCACTAACATTACAAGCACATTTGTAAAGATCAAAATCTTATTACAGCTGCAAGGGGTAATGTGATAGCTTAGCTTAACTTGCGCGTGTGTGTGTGCGCATATATATATATATATATGGATATGTGTGTGTGTGTGTTTCTTATGCCATTTTCATTAAATTTAGCACATTTTCTGTGAACTGAACCAAAATTGCACTGATTCTCCTAAAGAAATAATATTTTGACATGAAACTGGCAGGATGTTGCTGTCTGTCATGAGACTACCCTTCTTCCCTCACGCACGCACAGTTTCCATCTCTGCATATCCTGAACACGCGTGTCTTACTGGAGATCACTCTTAGTCTCCTGAGACCATCCTGATCTCGCAGGTTTCTCTCAAAGTTTGAATTTGCCGTGAGAATCTAGACGGCCAGCTTGAAATCGTTGCGCTTGAGTCAGATCCACAGTGGTTCTGACCAATCAGAGTGTCGTCCTGGCAGCTGAGGGCGTCGTCTAGGTGTGATGTTAACCGACAGTGATAGACGATAACCAACCAATCACCTGTCCATTATTATTTGAAAGTTCCTGCCCATTTCTACAGTTTCAGTCAGGTTTCTTTTGCAATAAAAGTTGCTTTTTTGTTTTGTTTTGTCAAGCGACTTTGAGTACTTAAAAAAGCGCTATATACATATGTTAGTTATTATTATTATTATTATTATTAACGTTATTATTATTATTATTATTATTAACGTTATTAATAACGTTGTTAACGTTATTATTATTATTATAGGTTTCAATGGACGGCTTCAAAGATGGTTGTGTGTAACAAACCATCTGGCGACTTTGAGTACTTAAAAAAGCGCTATATACATATGTTAGTTGTTATTATTATTATTATTATTAACGTTATTATTATTATTATTATTATTAACGTTATTAATAACGTTGTTACCGTTATTATTATTATTATAGGTTTCAATGGACGGCTTCAAAGATGGTTGTGTGTAACAAACCATCTGGCGTGTCAGGTCAGACCACATCGACCTGCTGTTCCCTGGCCATGGTTTAACCTATGACCTTTGGCACACATTCTCAGCAATCTGATAAACCACATCTAGATCAACTGTATCGTAAAGTTCAGCCCATAATCTCAAAATCATCTGGAATGGCACATTCCCATAATCCCAAATCATAGCACGCCACTCATCTGGAATGGCACATTCCTATGCCCGTAATCACAATCACACTGGACAAGGAGGGGGATTTATTTGCCGCAGATTGAAGCTATAGTTTGGAGCGTACCCTACAGTACAGTGATTGACAGCCTTGGAAATGGCATTGGACCCTTGACAACAGTCAAACTGAGTGATCATCATCCTACTGTATATGGTTCCAGGCCTTCCACTAAGACACTGCTTCACGTTAGTCCTGGTCGTAAGGCCCTTTGCACTTGGCGTTCTCTGTTGCTATTCCACAGAAAACAGGCTTCACGCCGAGTCAGAGGTGTGTTGATGAATAGGAAGCTCTCACACATTTGCCGAGATGGGATCCTGCTCAGCCACAATGGGAACAATAACACCATTCAAGATCACTGATGTAACAAAGCATAGCTTAAAGCCCTCCTTATGTCAACGCTATAGCAGCCAAAATGTCAATGGCTAATTACTGTCGTGACGCCTGCCCCGCTGTGGCACCTAATGGCTCGGCTAATTGGCTATTTGTACTCAGGGAAATGGCGCTAGCCTTAGGCCAGTCACATAGAGATACCTGGGAAAGAGCAGCTACTCCACCTCCACGGGCGGAGGAGGGAAGGCAGTTAGAAAGGAGCTAATGGCCCAGAAGAACCTGAATCCATCAGGGAAGCGTGGTAATGAACGGTTGAAACAGCAGGATAACGTACCTCCCAGGACTCTACTGACGTGACCCGTGTCACGTGACATGGTACACCTGCGACAGGCTCCAGGGCCAGGAATACACGTCGCCATGGTAACGGAATGTAACGAAGAAAACGGACAAGGTAGAAACACAATGTGTTATCTGGAGTGTATAAACATAAACACACATAAACATAAACACACATAAACATAAACACAATGTGACAGACAGACAGACAGACTTTATTGCCCCATGGGGAATTTGTCTTGGACACATTGCACAGTGCAAAATCTGCTGTTTATGAAATACAGACAAACGATAAAATACATACAAAGATTCCCACATACATACAAACATACAAACATACATAAATACATACCAGTACCTACATAGTACTTATACAGTGCATCACAAAAATCTAATGATTTATTGGACATTTGTTCGGAATATAAAGCTTAAATACTCTCTAATAAAAACATTTAATCAAAAATACAAATAAATGAATTAGAGCAAAACTATCAATAATGGGTTAACTTCTGGCTAGTTTGGCAATAATGGCTTTAATAGACAAGGGAACAAATTAGTTTTTAGAGCGATTGAGTCTGCACCGGGGTATTCTGAAGCTACCTAGATATTACTTGTTATTCAGTGACACACAGCCTTTTCATTGTAATAAAGGGAAAGGAGTGATCCCAAATATGGAAATCTAATACATATTGTTGTTTAAAGTTCCATTCAACCACCAGGAGCAGTTAGGGTTAGGTGCCTTGCTCAGGGACACCTTGAGAGTTGTCAGGGTTCGAACCTGCGACATCTGGATCATCCGTCTCCCTGCTCGACCCACTGTACCACATGCTGTCCAGTAGAGATAAGTTCCCCAACCAAGCAGAATTAGGGTTAGGTGATGTGTGAAACTTCAGTGGAAGGCTGACTATAACCTCAGAGCAGTCAACCCCTGATAGACAAGGGCCCCAACACGACCCAATTACCGGTAGTTAGGTTCCTGATACAAGCTATACTTAAATGAAGGTTCAGTCAAGCCACTCTCGTCTGGCATAAGCGATGTATTCGAATGTGAAGCAGAATTATATTATACAGTTATCTTTGGTGGAATGGCTCCTTATCACACGCACTGTAGGTATCTAACAATGCTCCAAACAGGCCTGCAGCACACCCAGTCATACAATACCATGATGGTAAACGCATGACATCATGTAACACATATAAACGATAAGAACAAGAACAGAAAAAAGGAGGGGTGTCTTGCAATTAAATTACCGAGAGAGGAACAAGTGGGGAACTATTTAAACAAAGCTCCTTCCTTCTAAGGACCAATGAATAGATTAAGGTGAGTAGGATGACTGTAGTGATCAGCTGACTGTAGTGATCAGATGACTGTAGTGATCAGCTGACTGTAGTGATCAGCTGACTGTAGTGTTCAGATGACTGTAGTGATCAGCTGACTGTAGTGAACAGATGACTGTAGTGTTCAGATGACTGTAGTGTTCAGCTGACTGTAGTGAACAGATGACTGTAGTGATCAGATGACTGTAGTGAACAGATGCTTGTAGTGTTCAGCTGACAGATGTGACAATATTTGATGTACACCAATATGCATCATTGTTTCTCTTCCAAATCAAACCAACGTTTCAAAAACATTCACCCTGATTGGTTGTTGCTTTATGTTGCATAACGTCACTGAAAGGCTGAGCTTCTTCTCAGAATACAAATAGGTAGATGAATTAGGTCAGAGATGCTAAACAGACGAGACATGCTACTGTACTAACATAATCCAAAAGAGCCAATGATCTGCTTTATAACTGTCTAAAGCATTAACCTATTTAACCATTCATGTGGCTGCATTGACGTGAGCCACCTGCCTATACTGTCTTCCTAAATAACTGCCCGGGGCGTTTTAAAGATGGCTGCCAGTGGTGAGATTTGCCTAGAAGGACTAGAACACTTTGAGCAACCCTGCAGGGGGTTTCTTGCTGCAGGGTCAGCGTACACACAGAGCACATCTTCAACATTTCTATTTCAGCCTCGTCTTCCTGCGAGATGAAAAGTACGTTTTGTCCAAAGGCTCCAGGGACAGGTGTGTCCCTCTCTACGGCTCGCACTCCTGTTAAAAGGCCATTGAGACGTATTGTATTTATTTACAATTGGAAAAATGACCCTCGCGCCCCTCTGTAGTCTGCAACGATGAGGGATTACACTCTGCTCGACGTTTAATCGGACCGCTGAATAAATACGTGCTTGAGCGTGGGTGTGTGTGTGTGTGTGTGCACGAGGCTACTTGTGTGTCGTCTGAGCTTGGTACAAAAGGGTTTAACACAAACCCCTCCAACTGTTTGCAGTCTGTACAGATCAACAAATCTCTGAGGCGAATTGAACCGGGAGAAGGTCAGACTGCCGACAAAAGCAATTTCCTTCTCTGGAAAAAAAAAAAAATGCGTTTGTCGCAATTCCCGACGTGACGCTCCGGGACCGGCTCTCCAGCGAGGAGAAGGGAGGCGTATTAGCCACTGGCAGTGTCTGTGTCACCTCGCTGGGGTTACGGGGGCACTGTGGACCAGCTCGCCTTCTCTTCCCTTCCAAAATAGAAATGTCTTCCTTTGAATATTCCTTCTTCTCACCACCGGGTTGATGTTGGGGCGGAGCCACGCTAGATACCAACTCAAAACAACCAATCGAATCAGCCAGTTGTGAGCCAGTTAACAGCTGCCATAGGACATAGGAAAAGTGAGAGAGATGTCAATCAAACAGGCTCTGGCCACACCCACAGAGTCTGAACTCTAAGGCAGCCGTGTGAGGCTGTGGTCACACATGCGTGAATGAAAAACCGGCCAGGTGAAAGATTGTCGCGAAATTCATAATCAAAGCCTCTATTCCATCATGCCTTGCTAAGAAAACTACAGCCCTGTGGGGTCAACCACACACACTAGCTGTTGGCTGAGGCTGCGTATTTAGGTCAAAGTTCATCAGTGTTGCACTCTAGACGAAATAAAGACGCAAAATTGCTTCGCCACAAGAAGCACATTTTTTTATTTGCACCTTCGCTCGTACAGAACGGAAGTGAACACAAGACCAATGTTTGTGTGACCGCGATTGGTGATTTTGCTCTAAACAAGCGATAAACTCTTTTGCATTGAGGGGTTCCATAAAAGATCACAACGGGTGCCAGATAGACCCACGTACCTGCGTAAGCAGGTCGGCGGGGGGGGGGGGGGCATTTCCAATGGAGACCCCATAGATTGCAGTGATTCGCAGATTATTGCGGTGCTGCTATTTATGCCCCACAGGGTGGGTCAAGGGCGCAGCTTTGACCTCTCAGCCATTTGGCGTGATTGTAGAGTTTTTCGATTGGATTACCTTGATCACATGATCATGTTCCATAAGTAATAGATCGCAGTTCCTGTGAAAGGGAACTGTGTTTTCAGCTCTCTCATCCTATACTGTATAATATGGAATTCACTTTTTCAATTATACTTTTGCAGGTTCTTCTGAAAACGACATCCACAATCTATCGATAACTCCCACACATCCTCCCTTGGCCAGTGCTGCACTGTGCTCTAATTGAGTAATGTAATAAATACGGACTGAGAATCACCGTTGGTTTTCAATTGACGTGGGAGAATGGCATCCGGAAATACACACGCATTAACACTCAATCAAGGACTCCTCTCTTCCTGCCCAGACGAGCAGCTGCTCAGGCTACACCGAGAGGCAGCATGGCGCCACAGCACATACCGCAGCCTTTAGCGATTGGCAGGGAGAGACACGCACGCACGCACGCACACACACGTATATACACCCATTCGCACACACACACGCACGCACATGCATACACGCACATATATATGTATATACATCCTTGTGCGCACGCACACACACACACGCACGCACATATATATGTATATACACCCATGCGCACACACGCAAACACACACACTCTATATACAGTATATTTACACCCATGTGCACACGCACGCACACATATAGTATACTGTATCTATATATACACACACACACACACATATATATACACACACACACATATATACATACACATATATACATACATACACATATATACATACATATATACACATATATATATACACATATATATATACACATATACACACATATATATATATATATACATACATAAATATATATATACATACATATATATATATATACATATACATGCATGTACATATATATATATACATATTAGGGCTGCACAATTAATCGAATATCGATCGCGATTACG
>JAODUH010080130.1:0-15433 GCA_027564835.1 Typhlichthys subterraneus
AATTTACCGCATGCAATAGCCTACTATTGTTAAGTTAGATGCAAATAGACACATCATTCAGGTGCGTAAAGGCCTGTACATATCAGTACTGATGTTGTCTGGCTGTGACAACGTCAGCCTTGTATTTTTATAAATAGATCTAATGATACCATTCATACACGCATGCACCCACATTTCCTCTTACTGTGTGAATGAGGCCATGCTACTCGGGATTGTAAACCACATCCAAACAAACACTGCATCTAAATTAGCTACAAAACAAAATGTTCAGGTCAGAGACCATGCAGGTATGGAAACAGGACAACGCAGTTAAAACAGCCTGCCTCACAGTATATATGTTTCCTGCAATCATAGCGCAGTGTCAAAAGCTAAACAATGCAATTTATTTCATTATATTATATAAAATATTTTCAAATATATGCTCAAAAATAGGAAACACACATGCCATTTCACTTTTGTATATTATCTATTGTTTTTGAGTTGCTTTTGTGGGTATGGTAAATGGACTGCATTTATAAAGCGCTTTTATCCAAAGTGCTTTACAGTCTTTTTGCCTCATGTTTACCCATTCACACACACCACCATATACCACGTAGCATGTCTGCCTGCTTGTGTGTGTGAGAGTGATGTTGTTGGAAAAGTATTCAACATCTATAGAAGACATTCATATGAGATGCAAATCATCAGCATTGGGCGACCACAAAGTGTGCTGTGTGTGTGTGTGTGTGTGTGTGTGTTTGCGAGCGCACATGTGTGTGTGTGTGTATGTGTGTGCTGTGTTTGTGTTTGCAAGTGCGCATGTTTGTGTGTGTGTGTTTGCGAGCGCATGTGCGTGTGTGTGTATGTGTGTGCTGTGTGTGTGTTTGCAAGCGTGCATGTGTGTGTGTGCGTTTGCGAGCGTGAGCAGAATCCTGATATTTTTACTCTCTAAATGATTAGATTAAAAAATGTATGTCTGCAAAATACATTTAGCCTTCAAACTGTAGAACGGATCAATGTATCAATGTATTGTTACGTTATTTTCATCAGTTTTTTTTTTTCTTTCAAATTTGTTTGGTATCTGGGAAGCTTAAAATAAACACATGGAGACATGTTGATAATATTGCTGATACTTTGCATATAAAGTTTTCATGCGTGCACTATAAACACTAGTCAACACATCTAAAAACTGGTCTGGGCAGTTGTAATGAAAACAGGGTCACCCTTGTTTCCTAAAGAGGTATACTGTGCTTTTTTAATAAATCTGGTTATTTGCATTGACTGTAGCATATGCATTTTTAAATGAATCTCCTCTGAAATTCAATGCATATCAAAACACAAAAAATAATAGTGTGTAAAAAGCATATTACTTATATAATATCTCTAAATGTTAACCATTGCACATTACCGTGCATTACCGTGGCAACATAATACTTGTTGGGACACAGTGGGGCTCTAAGTAGAATAATCGGACATATTTTTATCAGTGTACATTATCTGTATGTGTGTGTGTGTGTGTGCGTGTGTGTGCAGTGATGCTGTCGGGCCCTATGAAAGGACTTACAAGTATTTGTAAATAATAATAATAATAATAATAGTTGTTCAGTTGTAATAAATGAAGAATAGGCCACCTTATGATATCCTCGTCCTAACACCCCCCCCCCCCCTCTCCCCCCCCGCCTTGTAGTATTTACCTATATTAACGTGACATAGTATAACATACTGCATGACATACATAAGAGACTATTCAATGATATAAGGCCCCATATCTTTTGGTTTAGTCTTAGCATCGAAAATAATATGAACAAAGATATTGCAATATTAACAATATAGAGCAATAATTAATTTCAATGGAAGCAAAAATTGAAGGCACCGACGGCATTTTGCTGTGGAGGCTGACGTATACGCAGCGCTTAGACAGCTAAATGTACCATGCATGGCCTGAAACACAGTACATGCACCCCAAAACTGTTTGCCACAATGGATAACACTAAGCTGTAAACATATGTGGGAATTGAATCTCCTGCATGTTGCGTTTTTCTTTCTCTGCACTCTGAACTGTAAAGAAACAATCAATAACATTTTCCCTTTTAACTCTCCCTTTATCTGTCTTTTCAGGATTGACAAATCCACTTTGGCAGCACTAAAATCCAGGTAAGATGTTTGTCAGATCCTTTATATAAATTGGTGGATGACGTCACAGCCTTTAGCTAACATGTTATGTTTTTATTCACATTTGAAGTTGCAATAAAGAGAATAAATACATACTGTACAGGTACTGTATGCCTTTATTCTCTTGGATTCTGTTTCGTGCGTGTTTTCTATTTTTATCTGTGGCGGGTGTGTCATTATAGCAGGAGAGAAAAGGGTTAAAAAAGATGTGAGACAGCCACCTATGCCTAGGAAGGGCTTATATAAAAGAGACATACATTTATCCTGACGTCACAGTTGTGTCCCTTGTTATTCTGTGCATATGCCGTTCCTGCATGCACCATACATCTTACATACTGTATTTCCTCAATGCTCACATAGGGATGTGCAGAGAGCCCACTATTTGTATTTGTATTTGTATTTGTACAAACGTGAAAATTAGCGTAACGATCCTGGACAATGGGGGGGGGAAAGGGGTGGGGGGGTAGGGGGGGGGGCGTCGTGCCAATGCCAAATGTGTACACCCGCTTGTGGGAGCGCTTGCATCTCGCCTACAGCTCTATCGCACCAGATATTAGAGCTATTTAAAGCACAGTGTGCAGTATTGCTAGTTTACATTGCATTTCTCCAGTGTGATATCTGCAGGTGTGTCCCAGGCGTAGCAGTGTTTGTGCATTTTGACTATATTCCGGCTGCGCTCAGCGTGGCTCTATTCAATTCACTTGTTGTGACTTCTACTCGTAGTTTTCATGTCAGCAAAGCAGGCGTGGCACAAACATCCACCGGCCTCCGCGCTCACTACTGCATGCCAGCTGTTTGAAACTAGGTTCTCTCTTTTCTTCCCGAATACAACATTTTTTTAATAGATTTGTTCGAAAAAAATGAATATTCGGAAAAAACACGCTATTTGTGCTAATCCGAATAATGTATTTGTGTTTGTCTCCACCCCTATCCCGTGGATTGCAAGCTGTTGATGTGAAACTGTGTTCTAGCTAAACGGGGTAGCATGATTGAGACTCTGAAGTCAATATAAGGAACTCTCTTGGATCATTATCTAGCAGGTACTGTATAATGCAGGTATAAACCTGCATTTACTGACTTTAAAGGGAAGTATGTATCTTTGTTCCCTGTTCTCACTTTGAAGTGTGTATGGTCTGGTATCATTACGTTGTTTTGTATGTGCTGTAATACTGCCTGTTTTTGCCCAGGGTATTTCAGTATACATACTGCATAATGCTGATACCTGAGCCAATTACTGTAACACCTTGCCTCCAAACACTGTGCAATCCCTGCTTTACAAAGGATGGGTAGAATGTGAAGAATGTTAGCGTGATGTTCTTCTCTCGGTCCCCACCACACACACACACACACACACACACACATATAAACACACACCGCTACTCTAATTCACACAGACTAAAGCACAGCTCCTTGATGAATAGGCACATGCACTGACACACACACACACACACACACATGCAGATAAACACACATAGACAACGTGAGACGTCCCCTGGCCAGGTGTTATTAGGCTGTCTGCTCTGAAGTGGTTCTGAATATGGATGAGTGAGTCGTGACTCCTGGGTCCGCTGTTCCCCTTCCCTCCACTAGGAGGTGTTTACTGTAGGTGTGTACTCTGTGTGTGTGTGTGTGTGTGTGCATGTGTGTGTGAGAGAGAGAGAGAGAGAGAGAGAGAGAGAGAGAGAGAGAGAGGAGTTCACAATCAAAAGACTTGATTGTGTGCATGCTTACGCGCACTGTGTGTGTGTGTGTGTGTGTGTGTGTGTGTGTGTGTGTGTGTGTGTGTGTGTGTGCGCGTGCACATAATGCACTTTTGGGAAAACCAATGGGATGTAAGGTCAGAACTGCAACACGCTCCCCAGGGATAGAGGGAATGAAAGGGAGAGAGAGCTCCTTTGCCCCCTTTTCACTCACTGGTCTAAATGCAGATGTGCTACGGGCTTCATAGAATACTGTGTATAAAGAGATACACTGGGTAACCATGTGTAGGGGAGACACGCTGAATACGGAGCATCTCCACACAGCATACCCCTGCTGTATTATACATGTATACAGATTACAATAATGCAATGGAGGTGAATGCTTCATAAACTGCATATGGACTGTCACTGTGTGTGTGCGGTGATATGTCATAGAGAGAGAGAGAGCGTGTGAAACAGCACCGTGCATATGGAGTTACTGTATACTCTATAAGCCTTTGCACTGTAGCAGCCAATGTTCGCTGATGTTTTAGGATATGGGAGACAGACAAGAGAGAGATATTAGCTTCATTTCTCTCATCTCTTGGATGTGAGGAGACAAGGACTTCTAGGCATTTTAGAACAACAATGGATAGATGAGAGAGTAGGGCACATTAGAGGTAATGTGAAACAACGGGGGGGCTTTGTCTCACATTATTTGTTCCTGGTTATTTCACTCACTTTGTGTGTTCTGTGTTCGCTGACCTGCTAGCGTCGGTACACCAACACATTCAGAAACAAATTGTTTCATATTACACCACATTTATGTCATTTGACATTCGTGTATTATATTTAAACACTTTGGCCTCTCAAGCGTTTGTGGCTGCTTGTTGTCAAGGAGATAATGGATGACTAAGATGTCCTACTATTAGTCTCTGTGCTGTACGCGTTGCTTTGGAGAGAAGGGTGGGAGTATGGAAAAGACACTGGTAACGGATGGCTTGCTTCAGAGCGGGTGCCTGCACAGCGGGTGTTTTTGTTTTTGTTTAGTTTGTTGCCCTCTGCCTGTTCTGCACTATCCTCTCCATGCCGTGCTAAGTGTCCTTTCTCCCTCACTCTTCCTCCTCCCCCTGTGACCCTCCCCTCTTCTCTACCGTCCATCAATCAGTCGTACCCGATCCTCCTGGTCGGCTTTGCTCGTCGGCCACTACAAAGTGAACTCGTTCACCGAGCTCACGGCAACACATCTCATTAATAGCTGCATAATCGCACCTGCGAGCTCGGTCCTCAAGTGGTGGGGAATGAATACTATTAGAGAATAAACACAAAGGAGAGAGAGAGAGAGAGGAGGGATACGAGATAGTCAAGGTTAGAAGGAGCACCGGGAGAGGAGAGGAGCAACAGCGAGAAGAGGGGTTTACACAGTGTATTTAATATGCCTCGCAGGCTGTGGTGAGTAGCTGCCGTCTGCCTGTTTGGCTGTAGGTTAGTGGCGTGATTAGCATCACATGGTTTACTCTTGTCAAGCCTAGTTATTGCTTTGCAAACAGGTTGCAGATAACTTAGTCAGTGATTCAAGATGTGTGGGTGAAAGATTGAATCAAGTTTGTCTTCGTTTGTTTCAAGTTATATCTATTGTTTCTGAATAGGATGTGAAACTTTGTTGCTTTCATATGTGATGTTGCAGCATTCCAAGAAGCTTTTCAACTGGTTTCTTGTCTTTAAAGGGGATAAATGCAACATTCTAAACATAAATATAAGTAGATAACTATTTTCAGTGTGAAGATAGAGCAGTAATTTTGACCTAAGAAGAATGAAATGTCAATCTGTGTGTGTTGTAATCCGAGCTCTGTTCTTTGTTTTCATGTTCAGGCCAGCCGCGTGTGCAGGTTAATACTGTTGGCGTGTGTGTGGCCAACAAAGCATTGGTATTGCAAGCATAACGGCCACTTTAAAATAACATGCACACATGGTATTTATGGTTCTTTATATACTTTTGTGTTATACTGCACATGTTCTATATACTGTTTATTACACTCATTTGTGTGTGCATGAGGCAGGTCCAAATGTTTGCAAAAAGCTTTTAGCAGACACTTATCGAACGTGACCATGTACTGTCTGCATGGTGCATTTGGGAAATACTGCTGCAGGTCTAGTTTTCTGTAACCATATCACAATCTCTTATGCTACAGTAATTGCACATTATTTCAAGCTCATGACTATGCTGATTTTCTTTCTCAATGGTTATTGTGAAATAGATTGATTAAATCATCATATGTCATATATTAATAATTTATGAATATGCCTGTCTAACAAATAAAAGTTAATTATATCACCTCTCTCATATTATACTGTACTGTGTAAATGCTGGTCAAATATGTGTGCGTGAGATCTAGTCGGTTAGATTTTTGCATCTTTCTCTGTTTGAGTTATTATTTAAGTGTAGTGGGGCCAACGTTTATATATCATTCTGGATAAGCTTGTTGATATTTAATAACTCTACCATCATAGGGTGCTCCCTCAGAAGCTCCGCCCCACATATTGGAAGCTCATTGGCATATCTAGTATATTGTTGTGTGGTGCAGTCTCTCTGCACTACTTTGTTTGTGTTCCCAAAAAAAGATTCAGGGTAGTGTAGAAACACCATCTTATTTTTTCAGGACGCAGACAGAATGGAAAGCTAGCATACCATTTGCTGAAATTCACAAAAAAAGTATTATCTTTAAAATCGCTGACCTGCCAGCCTTTCTTTATCTAGCCAGGTGCTCTCTCTACCTGTCTCCCTCATCTGTCTTCTATTGAGCATGTGTGTGTTGTACTGCTTAGATGTGCGTGTGGACGTGTGCGTGTGTCACATCCAGCTGCTGCTTGTCAGACATTATTTAAACCCCTCAGACCCCCTTTCCTTCTCTGCTCCGCTCGTCCTATGTTCTGTTCTGTTCAAACAATACAACGGCTTAGGTCCAAGGGTGCTCCAGTGATGCATTGATAGCTTACTTGCGTCCAGGAGCACCTGGTTTTGCCTTTTGTTTTTGATGCAAATTATTTTCTGTCGTACTGGAAAAAACTGTGATTTGCTATTATAGTTGTAGTAATTTCTTATAAAAAGACAAAGCAAAGTCAGATTTTAGTTTATGCAGGACAAAATTGTGTAATGTTTAGTCCTTTTTGCCTTTAATCACAATTTTTCATGTGTTTTCAGGTCATGGAGTGGTTTGTTACATTCTCGTGTTATCAGTTGTGGGAGTAGTTGAGTGTGACCTTGTGTTGAACCCAAACAGCGTTGTTTATTTAACGGTTTCAAACTATTTTTCAAATGGCCCTTTAAACACTAGCATCATGGAAAAGCCTTAAATGGGCCACTGCTATTTCTAGGACCTGGCATTTAATCCCCCTCCCAGTTTCCTTTTATATGGCAGGGAATGACTGCGAACTGTGAAAACAAACAAAGGCTGGAAAGCCGGTGGTTTTATATTGACTTTAGCTGGCTAATAAAGCTGTAGGCTAGAATTTATAACCAGGCTGTGGCTTTATTATGCTGTACTCATTTCTATCTGATAGGTGGTGTTATCTCACATATTAGCTACCTCACAGGGGGAAAGGTGAACAGTGACATCTTCAGTACATAAGTAGCCCAGAGGAACAAGCAGAGAAGAAGAGAAAGTCAGGTCTAATGTAAAATGTATGCTGTGGACACACACGCACTCACACACACCTACTATTCTTCCTCCTTGGCAGGCCATCAGGAGTGAAGATAATATTGCTTGTGTTGAGCAGTTGAGTGAGTTTGCCTGCAGCTCTTGTTGCTGGCTACAGGTGCCACTGTACAGTATAGGTGACTATAAAGCCCCAGAGGTTTTCTTATCTTCCCCCACCCCCCCACCCCCACGTACACACACACAGGGGTACACTGTGTATCTCTGGTAAAGTGCATAGTCAACCCGGGGGAGACCGCTCAGTGTTCAGTTCAGTTCTGGCCCAGGAATGGCAAGAGGTGCCATTTTGAAAGGCTGCGTATGTGTCAGGGTGGTTTGGTGTTATAGGGCGTGAGAAAGAGGTAGAGAAACCAAGGCACAGATGATTGAAAACAGATTAGCAGGCAGAAGTGAGATGTCGCGCCTCGTACGCTGGGGGCGGGGGTGTTTCTCTTCCTTCTCCTTTTCCTTGACATGCAGTGCCGGCAGAGAACATGCAAAGAATCCACTTAATTGTTTATATAATTATATTATGTTAAATGTTTATTTATAGATATAATAATTTACATATTTATTTAGTCAGTTATTGAAGGCTTCACATTCTTCCTTCCTGAAGATTATATCTTACATGAACTGTAGGTTAGGTTATGTCAAATAAAAATGGCAGATATTTATTCTAGATTTCTTATTTTGTTTCTGTTAATCGCCACTAGATGGAGCCAACATCATGTCATGTTAGTCTTCCACGGCTTCATCTTTGAGAAAGGTTTGAATGAG
This sequence comes from Typhlichthys subterraneus, assembly GCA_027564835.1. Taxonomy (NCBI): domain Eukaryota; kingdom Metazoa; phylum Chordata; class Actinopteri; order Percopsiformes; family Amblyopsidae; genus Typhlichthys; species Typhlichthys subterraneus. Next base: position 8,303 of record JAODUH010080130.1, read on the forward strand.
ATACTGTATAATAGCAGCCAATAGCTGAACTATCTTCACTTGGTCACTAAGTGGAGCTGTTGTTCATTACTCATTTAAGATTATTATACAATAGAAAATCATTGCCAGTACCACAACATCTCTAGGTTTTAACAGTTGTGCCAATGGAGAGTCACACTCCAAACGAGTTTGGTGTCTGTTTAGAATATTTTTTATTAACATTTTTAAGCAAAATATTTCATCCAAAGAAACTTAATTAAGTTTGTCGAAAGTATAACTGAGCGGGCAAATCATTCAGAAGAGCATGTAGATTTAATTTGGGTTTGGGCTTTTAGTCATAGAAGTAATATTTTCTTTTATATATATATATATATATTTATTATTTTTGGAGCCATACTGTTTAAGTAACCTATAGAAAACAGGGGCTGTTGCCATGGTAGTGTGAACTGATGATCACCTGAGGGTTGGCCATGGTCCAGCATGTTCAATTGCCATGGTGATAGGGCCTCATTGCGTTGCCTCGCATCCAGTGTAGCTCGGAAGTTGATCAAAGGGCAGCAAGTAAGCGGTGAGATAATCTGACTTGGATGTCAGTGGTTTCCCATGGCAACCATGGAACATGTTTCCCCCACAAGACAGGTTCTACAGTTGTGGGAGGCAGAGTGAGGGTCCTTATAGTTCTAGTGTGTTTACACTGTTTAAGAGGGTGTTGTTTTTGTTGTGAAAACAGAAAAAATGCTAGAGTTGCACTGGATTATTACAGTTGCTCTGCCTGTAGCCTATACAGATACCTTGTGAAGGGACTGGGGACAGGTTTCTGCTCTTCCTAACAGCAATCAAAAGGGACAAATGATGAGAAAAAAAGAAAGATTCAACCATAATGTTTTGATCATCGCCATTTGTCTCCTTCATACTGCGCTCCCTCCAACAAACAACACATCAAATAAATGATGTGTGTGCGTGTGCGTGTGTGTGTGTGTGCGTGTGTGTTTTAGATTGCTCTTTAACCTAAAGTCCCATAGACGACCAGCTGCCTCTTTTCCTTTTGACAAATATTTACTACTCCTTGCCATCTCCCCCATGACCTTACCCCAAACCCTCTTTCACTAGCACACACACACACACGCACACGCACGCACACACACACACACACACACACAAAGGAACGGTGGCTGATAAGTGCACCATCTGGCCTGTGCATTGGTTGTTTAGGGCTCATAAAACAGACCCTTGCCTATTTAGAGGCAGAAGGTTTGCACGGCATGCTGTCGGCGATTAGGTAAATAACACAGAAGCACACAATCCCACTCACTTGCTCACACGCACACAGACCTGCAGATGCACACATACAGTGAGACCAGGCGTGCACGCACACATGCACACAGGGTCCCCCGAGACGTGAGGTGAGAAGAAAAAGACCTGGCAACCTGTCTCGGCAGAATCTCTTTTAAAACAGAACACAGATTACACCTTGTGTATTCCCATGGAATTAAACAACATGCGAACAACACTGTTACACCACACACCTGTACTGCATGTTCATCACTCACATAACTTTAAATGAGCACTTCTCAACCTTTTTTGACCCATGATTGGCCCACAAAAAGTAATTGAGGACAATACAATGTGCTTAACAGCAAATTAGTAATAAATAATCATTTATTTTAAATTAAATAAAAGATGTTCCCCCTCTCGCCCCACTTTGAATGCAAATAGCAGAGGAACGTACGTCGGAAACGTGAACAATGTTCACGTTACCCTTTCCTCTTCCAGTTCCCTCGCTACTGAGCCGGGCCGTGTTGCTGAGCGTGACGATGTTCTAAGAAATGCCCCCATGCTGCTGACCTCAGCGCCACCGTTGTCCCACATAAGCACTTGACACAAGCTAGCTGCAAATGACTTACCCAGCCCAATCATCACTTCTGAGTCTGGCATAAAGCAGGTCAGATGAAAGTAGGAGCGGCGGTTGGAAATGAGGACGAAAGGTGGACGCCAGCAAATACGTGTGCGGGGGGGCAGGGGAAGATGAAAGGGGGTCCTGAGAGAGTGACAGCCGGTACGAGAGAGCAAAAAGGGACTCAAATAAAACACGGGGGGGTGACCGTACGAAAAGGATAAAAGTTAGCTTTCGTTATAGCTGCGCACGCACACACACACACACACACTCAGTCTTGCCCCTGAAAGGAGGTCTTAGCATGTGAAAAGAAAGACAGTAGATTAGATAAAGACTGCGAGAGGTGGAGCAGGGTAGCTAGAGAGAGGCTGATATACCGCAGAGATAGAGAAATGGACATGCATTCCCGTGGGACAGGCTGCTGGTCGAGGGAGAGGAAACGTCAGCAGAACAAATGGACAAAGAGGGCTAAAGAGCAGAGTGGGAAGTTATGAAGGAAAATGTTTTTTTCTTTTTTATCCTGTCCTCATGGAGTTTGACCCTCTGGGAAACAAAGTGCTTGTGTGTGTGTGTGTGTGTGTGTTTGCGTAGGAAGAGGACAAGCTTACAGTACTGTGTGTGTGTGTGTGTGTGTGTGTGTGTGTGTGTGTGTGTGTGTGCGCGCGCGAGTACCCATGCCTTTGCTGTGCCCCTGTTAAGTCAGGCTGTAGACATCAGCAGACTGCAGAATAGAAGTAGCGTTCGTCAATAATCCCATTGTCCATCCTACTGTATAGTCGAGACACACAGAAGCTTTCCTTAATGATCTGTAGACAATAAACGAGCCATGGTGCTGCGGCCGTGGGGCTAAGGTCATTGTGCCAATGTGCACTTATCTGACTTTATGGTGAATAAAGGTGTATTTTCAATCTGTTGCTGACCCTTCCAAGTTCACTGTAATTGCAATTTGAACAGATGCTTTTATCCAAAGTGATTTACAGTGAGTGAGTACATTATTAAACAGCAAGAAGGGGTTAGGCATCTTACTTAGACTGGGCATGTAGGGAATAAGAGCTTTGGAGTCACCTTAACATCTAACCCGGCGGTTTTCTAATAGGTGGGTCAATGAGTGGGAGTGAGTGGGTTGCAAAAATTGCAAGCAGCCATTGAGTGAATGAAGAATATCAATGAAAGGCTTCCACGTTTTACCATCGTATGGTTCTTCTCATTGGTCGTGAGTAAAGTTGTGGCAGGCACATGTTGAGTCAAACTAAGGAGAAGCCTCACTCGCTCCGAACAGTAAAACAAATACAGACAACAAACCAAAACAAACCCCAACCTATATACCCCCACAGAACACACAGGTGCAACAATAAATAATCAATGTGAGACTGGGGAGCGCTGGGGACATGGTGTGAAGTCCACGGACGTTACAATGGCAATACAGCCTACTTGTTTCTGATTGGATGAAATCCTAGCCACGTGCACACCATATATTCTGGAGCGATCTGCTGAAATATATTTGGCGTACACACAGGTGGCATTAGCTAAAATGGATAGCTTTTTGAAAATGACGTTACCGGTACTTGGTGTTTGATGGGTCTCTAATAGATTAGTCCTCTCTAGGTGGGTCTTGGCACAAAAGGTTTGGGAACCCCTGATCTAACCTGCCTTATACCTACATGTCCTATTCATACCTGGCACCCACACACAGAAACACACTTTATCCTTCACATCTTTGAAAAGACTGAGATTGAAAATTTGAGTGAGGTCTCGCCTATCTCCAACAGAGCTAAAGTCAAATTAAATTTGCTTTCATAGTAATAATTAATCTCCATAAGAGCAACCTGCAGATGTGACATTTAGCTGTTATGTGCATGCAAGGTTCATATCAGTTAATAAGTGATCTTGGTGCCCTGGGATTTATTGAATTGAATTTATTGAACCAATTTGATACATAGGGGAGACGTTGTACAGTACATTCCTTGTATGTTACCTACATTAATATTAAAGTGGATCACCGACTACACCAGAACAGTAACCGCACCAGTGCATCAATAACACATCAAATCCAATAACTGCAATAACCATCATATCAAGGTCAAATAAGGTCACGGACATTTTGACAAGTGCTATCATTTAAATGTGAGAGCAACTGTTTTCCTTAACAATAGTGTAAGCATTTGAAACTACGGTTTGGGATGTATTTATCTGTACTATGTGTCTGGGGGGAGTACTTGCAGATCATGGACACCTGTAGTCCCTGTGAAGTCTACATTATCCCTGCATTCAGCATGATGTAGCATTTACTTCATGTCCAATGAACACAAACGGCAGTGAATTGAACGCCAGGTTACAAAACAGGGAGCTAGTCTGTGGGGTGAACAACATTCACATGGCTAACAACAACAAAGCTATCGTTTCTGTTTTACTGCTGTATATTGTTGTGCTACAGCTGTACAGGCTGCCGATGCACAACATGATGGTAGAACTGTCAGTGCTAGCACGCTAAACCTGACAAATGCTAGGAAGGATATGTCCACAATGGTTGTGTCAACGTAGTCTTATTTTAAATGTCATGCATTTCATATCAGAATGACTTGGTATGCAGTTAAAGTGAAATAAGATGGTAATGAAAGAGACAATTGGTAGGCTACTGGCAGGTTATTAAATAGTGATGAAGACAAATAATGAAATATGTTAAACACCCTAACAGATTCTACATATGCAGCTACACTTTAAATATGCTGCACGTCAGTGAGCAATACTTTACGGTTGCAAACGTCTTTGAGGAAATGCTTTGTTCTGTAAAAAGCTTAATTGAATGGAGCAAACGTTCAGTCCCACTGAACGCACCCCTATGTTTACTAAATGGAACATAATACAGCACAGACATTATATGAGATGCTGAAATACCCAACGACATACACAAGTTCTTTGTGTTTTGCGCTTTTACATGGAAACGCTTATTCCACAAGCGCAGTCAGTATGGCACTGTTTAATCTCTAGAAAAATGTAAGTTACATAACCTCAATCAAATGTAACTCTCATTACTTCAATTAACACCCAACAAGTCAGCTATAACCATGTGACTCACTTCAGATGCGGGCATGCAGGCTGCTACTGCTGGTGCCTTAATTAAATGCACCTGTGCAGCCTACCTTTTGATTGACTGCTGCATTTACCACATCACTTCACTTGAATTGTATTTATCCTCTCCATTGCCCATCTACTGTATAGTGTGCGTGTGTGTGTGTTTGTGTATGTTGTGTGGGTGGGGAAGGGGGGGGGGGGGGTGTAATATGGAGTGTGTAATAGTGGGATGGAAAAGGATGTACTGCTGTCTCACCAAGGAGAAACTAAAACTGAAGAGAAGCGCATTTAAAGCAAGCTGCATAGCAGTGTACCTCCAAGGCCAGCTCTCTTGGTGATTAACAAATGACTGCTAGAGCTCTGACACTGCAATCCGCACTCACAATGGAACCTCCCCTATTTATCAGTGCCCTGCCATTGCTCTCTCTCTTTCTGACACTTTCACCAGATCTCTTTTGACTTGTTTCATTCACTTGTTTTCTCTCTCTTGTTTTTGTTCTTTTTTGGGTGCTCACTCATCCAGACACTTCACTCTCTCTTGTTCTTCATGTCTTTGTTGATCATTCGCTCTTGCTCAGATAGGAGCTCAACCAATTTGTATTAGCTACTAACTCTAGGAGTTAAAAGCCTGATTAATGGACTTTGCATTGATTTGGTATATGATACCATTGGCTGTATATTGTGTTCGGTATAATATCAAGGCTCTTCTTTGGGATACAGAACAATATTTTATTATATCCAGCGTGAAAATGTAAATTTTCCAGTTTTCATTTACAGCATGACAAACAAAATATATCACTTCAGATGTGAGAAACCCTTTGCCCTTCATGGGGTCAAGCATCAATACACCTTAGTACAGTAACACCCAGTGTACCGACAACAAATAACAAAGAACAATACCCTTCATGTTATTTCAGCGACACACAGGATTTGGCTCCTACACCAAAAATTATCTCATTTATTGTGTTTTCTGTGATTCACAAACATTGTATGTATTGTAATTCTTTTTAAACGTTTTAGTTCACTCTGAATAGCTTACATTATCAGCAGCTGAAGTATCTGCAATACAAGATAGGCCACACTCTTATTGGAGTTACCCAGTTGGATGTTTTAATGTTAGTAAGCATATGGCTTCAGATTTTGGACTGAACCTATTCCATTTAGTCAGTAATTATTTAGTATTATTCATATTCTCTTTGGGAATGTCAAGTGGCACTTGAAATAATTTCTTATGGGAAAGATGTCAGTGGCAGCGTTTCCACCTGTGGGGTTTCCTTGCTATAGTGGATGGACCTTCGAAAGACTAATTTGACCTGGTTACAGTGACTGGAACCATAATAAATTAAATCCCATTAAGGACACTGGTTGGTCCTTGAGGTGGTTTATGAATCTTCTGACAGAGATGTCAAACTCTCTTGTAAGCTCTGCGCTCATCCTCAGAGTGGGCATCTGTTGCTGTGGGCAGCTGTTAGCCATCTAATCATGGCAATGATTTCTCAAGAGACATGGCTGTTGTTTGAGCAAGGCTTGAGATTTCTGAAAGGTTTCAGTGGAATGAAAAAATGAAAACACTAAGAATGTGAAGTCTTGAGACATTTAAAGCAGGCACTCTACCTAGTACAAACAACATTTCTCATTATGTTTCCTGGGTTTGTCTAGCTCACCATGGTTTCCCCGTTGAGCTTGTGCATTATCTGTTTTTATTATTTATTTGAACTGAAAAATATTGGACATGCACCTTCACCTTTAAATCCAGTCAATAACTTATGAGTGAGGCCTGTATCTATCAGAGAACAACTTGTGTCACTGTGTCCAGACAGTGTCAGACAGTGTCAGTGTACAGGTCACATTGTCTTGCTGTTGCTCTCTGTCTCGTGACCTATCAGAGGAACAGACTGCCGGGTCGGTTGATGGATGGTCCATCAGGCACCGATTTGGACACCCAAGTGTTAAGGGAGCAAGTCCTAATAGCTGTTTGGACTGAGATCTAGGGTGCACGCTCGTGCGTGCGTGTGTGTGTGTGTGTGTGTGTGTGTTAAGGACAAGCTGTACGCTTTTCTCCTCTAAATCTTACAGGGCCCACTCACCACTCCTGCCTGTGCTGCACTTCATCTCTCTCTCTCTCTCTCTCTCTCTCTCTCTCTCTGTCTCTCTCTCTCTCTCTCTCTCTCTCTCTCTCTCTCTCT
>JAODUH010080141.1:0-15432 GCA_027564835.1 Typhlichthys subterraneus
AAAGTTAGCTTTTATTTATTTATGTATATATATATATATATATATATATATATATTAAAATCATCTTCATCTTCAGGAAAGGCGTAACTCTGGCATCTGATCTATCTGGACAGACTGAGATTCACATCGACTGGAATGGCCCCAATGCCTAATTTGCACAAATGCCTTGCAGAAGCGCTGGCTTACGACGACACATTTTCACACATGGCTGGAGGAGCTCAACGTTTAGGCGGGCATGGTAGCTTTAATGCCGTTTCCCTGAGTCACATCCTGCATCCCTGTGTTTTCACCTCCTGCTCTGTAGGCCTGGCTCCATGAGACGACCATGTCAACACACACACACACACATACAAGCTGATGAAATAATAATAGTCACACACCGGCCATTTGTCCCATAGTATGCCAGATATTGAGACACGATGATAAATGAGTCATAGATGATCAGCAGGACACAGTGAGAGATTCATTACACACTGCTGAACAGCACACACACACACACGGCACTTTAATGACGAGCTGCAGGCTGCATGCACAGACCTCGCTCACATGACAATGGAAGGTCAACCCAACAGACGAACGAGAGAGAAAGATACAGGCAAAGGAAAGATACAAATGGACAGTGAGCACACCTCGGATTGGATAAGACCGCACGTGATGAGCCCTGACGCACAAACAGGCAGGCAGATAGCCAAGGACGCTCTTGAAAAAGAGATTCTTAATCTCAAGAGCCTTTCCTGGCCAAATAAAAGGTTCTTTTTTTAAATATATGATACTGTAGATAGGTCAAGCGGCGTACAAAAGTCTAATGCATTATCAATAACAGTTTGCAATTTCCCCTCCCTGATCATTACGATCAAATATTGGCCGTTTATTTACCTAGATGTGAATTAATTCAAAATATATGCAAATAGTTGTATTTTATTCATTTTTGGTGAAATTAACAAAAACAACTTTGTATCTGACATTTGTAAACAATTATACAGTATTTCCATGGTTGTGTTTTAATATCTTTTTTTATTATTATGTATATTGCTGTGAGCCCTAACCTAACACAATATTCTATCACGGTGTCATATAAAGTTTTTATTTTATTTTTAATTTTCAATCTTGAATCCATGCTCTCCTCCCTTTATAGTCGAACAGGTACTACAGCTTAGTAGCAAAACACACAAAAGTATACGACATAATGAGGGGGCACATCCTCAGTCATTTGGCACACTACAGCCTGATCAATGTTTAATGCCTCTTGTCCACTGACACTTTCTTAATGCGCGCTGGCACACTGCTAACTCCCTTCATCAGTTTTACAACATGCAGTGAGCCGTCATAGAGCTCCTATTCCTGCTTGATCCCACACAAATCCAATCATGGCCAGCTCTTTTCTCACACACACACTCACACTATCCTTTGTAGGAACACAATGGTCACACCATTATGGGAAAACAATTGTATTACAACCTTATTAGAATGTTTTTAACCTAGTTCAGACTATGGTACTGATTGCAGAGGCCCAGATAAACACTAATGGTTAATCATTAATTAATCTAGTCATTAAGATTCTCTGAAGGTTTGTGCACCACCATTCTTTATAGAGAATGTACCTTCTCTCTGCCAGACACGCACACACACACACACAGCAGAAAACCATTCTGTCTCAATGCTCGCAGACTCCCTCCTGTCACCTCAACGAGGGAGTGATGAAAGAGAATATAACAGCGTTGTTCCTGCAGCCGAGCAAAGCGCAGCAGCGACGCGACCGTGCATGGCTTTCTCACAGCAAGGGTTTACATTTTCAGAAACCATATGAGGCCTGGACGGAAACGTTAAAAGAGCGGAGAGGAGGACCGCGTTGGAGTGAGGTGGGGGAAGAGAGAAGGAATGACCAGGAGAGACAGGTGGAGGTGTTGTGTGGGAGGCAGCCAAGACAGTTGTTGCCTTTCTTCATTTCCTGGCCTCAAGGGAGAATAAGGGCGTAAAGAAAGCCAAAAGATTTTAAATGATTGCAGAAGACGTACTTCATCAGAATTGTTTTAAAATAAAACAAATGTTTTTTTTATGTATATATATATATATAAATAAAAAAGGTGCCAATGCAGGTGTTATGACTTGGTGCAGCTATTCAGCAAAGTCGAGGCTGGATTGTCCGCTCTCTCACCATCTCCACTCTCTCTCATATCCTCTCTCCTGTTCTTTCTGCCCCCCTGCTTCCTACTGCCTTCCACATAAGCACATCGTTTATAGATCCCCAGGCGAGAAGTCTGTAAGACTTCCTGTGAGCTAATGGTCTTCCTGTAGCGTTCCTACAGGGATCAGTAAAGTGCGGGGTCCACTGAGCCATACACAGAGGTTTCTGCAACGTGCTTCTTACAACGTTAAGTCCCTCCTCATTGGTTGTCAATTGACTTAATCGTTAGTCGTTCTTTGACCATTAGGTGCCGGTCAAAAATATCACAATTAATACCATAAAATGAGAATTATCCACCAATCTCTCTATATTGGTGCCAACACCATTTTGCATTAGATTTTCATTTGGATTTTACAGTTAATGACAAACATTATTTTGTGACTCAACTACAAAATATGAATAGTAAATGTTTTATTACTTCACTGCAATGCTGTCTTTATGACAAAGAAAAAAAAATCACTCATGAATAAACTAAAATCTTTCCTCATTGACTAAATTTTTCAGTATTACCCTGCTATTGACTCGATTTTACAGTATTACCCTGCTGTCCCTCTAGATAAAAGGACTGTAGCGCAATAGTAGAAATACAGCTTTCTTCACCTAAAAGCCAACATCAAACATGGCCGACGTAAATAAGTTGTTGGTAGTGTAACAGAGGGGAGAGAAATGTAGTGATGAAGGAGAAACTAAATGCAAAAAAGTTGGTGCAAGCTCCCAGCTGGTTGATGGTACATATTTTCACATAGCTAATTTAACAAACAGGGCTGTTATTAAGAAAACAAGGGAAATATAGTATATAGTACTGTATAAACATAACTGTCATCTATTAAACAATTCACTGTCCGTATTTTTCCCTTGTTGTGGATGCCGTTAAATTGTGGTGTGACCAAGGTTAACATGTTAAGGGCATTCTTTGTGTTTTTGGCTTCCAATGCAAGCCTCAATTTGTACAGACTTATAGACTAAAGAGTGTTTTTCATACAGTTTTAAGTTGTGTCCCTGGACTCAAGGACATTCTAGTTTGTCTAGTGTGAAAGCTGTTCTCTAAGGCGGATGTGGTACTAGGAGCAAAATCCAAAGAAAAGAGCCGTCTGCACCTGCTGTGAATTAAAGCATCAAAATTGGTCTCAAATAAACCAGGTTTTCCACTGGGATCAATAGTGTTACGTGAAACATTATGCCTATTTATTTCCACCAGGTTAAAGACACAACAAAAACCTTTCCGGTCAGAGAATAGGTGGGCCAAACATAGTGGAGAACTAGCTATAACTGCACCCCAGGGGGATTTCCATGGGCTAAAATAGGAAATGCACAGTTGGGCAGAATGTCGGGTTATTTGCATCCTCTGTGTGAGTTATCGGCTTCGAGCCACGGACCAGCAGAAAGACTATTGTGTCATCTTTTCTGAGTTTACAGTCAAGCCTCCAAATGTATATTATGAAGGGAAAAAAGACAAAAAAGACACAAAAAACACTGTACAAAAGAGGTTTGATTGAAACATGGAATGGACTGTGGTTCACTGAGGAGAATTGTGTGTGTGGGACGGCATAAAAATGAAAGCAAAGCGAGGTATATGTTGCAAAACATCCTGTTTTGCAACATATCCCTCGCTTTGCTGTTTGCTGTGGGGTGTTGATAGAGAAATTGAGTGGGTAGCAGTCAGGACAGTGTTTGCCTTTCTCCGTTTTCTGGCCACGGGGGTCAATATGAAAGCAGCAACACAGAGTTGGGTTTGTGATGTCGACCACCACAGGAAGCTAATTGTGTACACAGCTTCCAGCTGCAAACAACACAGTTTAAACCAACGACCATGACACAAGGACGGATGGTCAACAGACAGGTTGAAAGGTTTCGGATAAGGTTTAAGCATGAAGGTTTAGACCGGTACAGTCCAAACGGTACCTGTTTGAGAATTTTGGATGGAATTGGTCTAGTCCTGGGTGTGCTCGTCTTTATTATATACATTACATGAGGATGAGCAAGGCATGTATCATGTAACATATTAACAACACTAGACAGAGGTGATGGTTTAAAGAGTATACTATTATTACAACACCTCTAATTATTCTATCTGATTGCAATCATGTTTCCATACAATTGATCAATGATACAGGTGCATCTCAATAAATTAGAATATTGTGCAAAAGCAATTTCAATAATTCAATTGACATATATTGTGGATTAATTACATACAAAGTGAAATAGTTCAATCCTGTCTTTGTTTTAATCTTGATGATTTTGACGTACAGATCATAGAAACCCCAAATTCAGTATCTCAGAAAATTTGAATATGACATAAGATGAGTGAAAAAAGGAATTTTAATACAGAAATGTCGGCCTTCAGAAAAGTATGCTCGTGTACAAGTACTCAGTTGGGGCTTCTTTTGCATGAATTACTGCATCTGTGTGGCATGGCATGTTGGCCAGCCTTTGGGCACTGCTGAGGTGTTATGGAAGCCCAGGTTGCTTTGACAGCAGCCTTCAACTCGTCTGCATTGTTGAGTCTTGTGTCTCTTGACAATACCCCATACATTTTCTATGGGGTTCAGGAGCACACTAACCCCGTGGTCATTGAACCAGGTATTGATATCTTTGGCAGTGTGGGCAGGTGCCAAGTCCTGCTGGAAAATGAATTCGGCATTCTGTTAGACGGCTGAGATGACTCTGGGCTTGTTGAAACACAGTGGACCAACACCAGAAGATGACATGGCTCCCCAAATCATTACTAACTGAAAACTTCACACTTGCATTCTTTGGACCACTGTGCGGCAGACCAGTTCTTTTTCTCCTTAGCCCATGTAAGACGCTTCTGACATTGCCTCTGGTTCAGGAGTGGCTTGACACAAGGAATGCGGCAGTTAGCCCATTTCCTTTATACGTCTGTGCGTGGTGGTGGTTCTTAATGCACTCATTCCTGCCTTAGTCCGCTACTTGTGAAGCTCCCCCAAAATTGTGAATGGCCTTCGCTTGGCAATCCTCTCAAGGCTCTGGCTATCTCTGTTGCTTGTTACTACCACAATGTTTACTTCCACTTCACTTTCTATGAATATGCTTGGATACAACACTCTGAACAGTTTCTTTAGCAATAATCTTTTTAGGCTTTCCCTCCTTGTGGAGAATGGCAATGTCTTCTGCACAACTGTCAAGTCAGTGTGAGTCTTCCGCGTGATTGGGAAGCCTACTGGACTGAGAGACCATTTCAAGGTTCAGGAAACCTTAGCAGGTGTTTTGAGTTAATTAGCTGATTAGATTGACACCTCGAGTTCACAATATTCAAATTTTCTGAGATACTGAATTTAGGGTTTTCATGAGCTGTAAACCGTAATCATTAAGATTAAAACAAATGCAGGCTTGAACTATATGTTGTGGATTAATTACACACAAAGTGAAAACTTTATATGTAATTAATCCACGACATGAGTTTCCACAATAACAATATTAGATTCTACAATATTCTAATTAATTGAGATGCGCCTGTATTTGTTGCAGTGCTTAAAAAGTTTAAAAGAAGACATAAGACTTCACTGACATCGCTAATCCATCTAGTAACCCTAATGCTGAATGCTACTCTCAGATACGTGTTGTAGGCCTCAAATTAATTCGTATGTATGACAATTAATAAAGCTAAAATGTCATGACTGTGAAAGCCCTAGGCAACAAAAGTCTTTTAAAGGCATAATTTCACTGCAATGGTGAACTGTTGAACCTAGCCTGCGGCTCTGAATGTGGGCTGTGGAGTATTAGCGGGCTCCATGGCAGGGGAAAAACTGGCTTATTGAAATTAGAAATCCCTGTGCAGCAACAAGGTTAAAAGGAAATTTAAAGTATAGACAGCTATTGTAAGCTAATACACCGTTTGTGAAATTCACCAAACATCTCCTCGCATTCCGCTGTCTTACCGCTCTCTGTGCGTCCTGGAAAAAATTCTCCGGTACTTCTATCTGGTAAAGAGGAACATAAACAAAATGGTGAACACCGCTCACAGCAACAAAGCCGCTATGGTTCGCAATGCATTTCGATGTGTAGGGTGGAGCTTCTGAGGGAGTTTGTTTAGATTTGAGCTGGTTATCAATGACTAACCTTGCCTTTAAGTGGATACACGTCATCTCTAAACACATATCTACGCGTACAATCTCAAATTTAGGAAAGGCGCAGTTGAAAATTATACAAAAGCATAGCTTTACAAATCATCTGGCCTCCCTTCCCAGGTCCATATTATTACAGTATATTACCATGTGTTGGTGAATGCTGTCCATCCATAAGCCCTGAGGTAGGGCCTGAGAACGAGCACTCGCCCTCTCACTCCTCCACCACCACCACCTTTAACTATCAGCATCTGTTGCTGACCCCTGAGGTTAGCAGAGCCTACACTCGCGCACGTCCTCCTCTTAGCCTCGCAACCGCAACACTTTTGTTTTCACTTTATTCCCCAGCCCATTCATCTCTCAGCGCAGCTCCCGTACATCTCTCTCTGCCTCTAACCGTCTCGGGATCTTATTTTTCCATTGCATGTTTTTGTTAGGGGCCTTGTATCGTAGAGTAGGCGGAGGGCAGTGCTCCAGCTGCGCAGGCAAAAAACGTAAAGTGGTTCAACTGTTTCCTGGCAGTGGCGCAGTGTCATTACAGCAGCAAGGCTCAGGCAGCTTACTAGGCACCCGTTTGCCATTCGGCTTTCCTGTGTAGGGGCGTACTCACTGGGCCCAGTTAAACCGTGCCCGAGCTCGTTTGACCCCAAAGTGCGCTTCGTTTGACTAGTGTGATCGCTCCGTACCGTGGCCCACTTGAAAGAGGTGGGCCAGGGCACGGTTTGGTTAGACTCAGACGCAGCACGCATCAGTGTGATCACAAATGTGCCCGAGGACGGAACTGAAGTCATCGACGCGACAGTTGTTTCATTACAACAGCATGGCGGCAAAGGGAGCGGAAGTGCATGCAGAAGTGCAATGTTTATTGGAAATTAGGGCAGACGAGAGTATTCAGGAGCTACTGGATACAACACACAAGAACGATCTACTTTCTCGTGGGTATCAAAGAACCACTGAGCAGTGTCGGCAAAAGCTGAAAAAACTGTGTGCTCATTATCTGAAGGTACGGGATGCACTCCATAAATCTGGTAGCTCGTCGGACATCAAGGACATATTCCAGTGGACGATTATGTGGACAAAATAATTTTCCTGAAACCAAGTAGCCAACGTAATGTTTTGGAGTAAGCATGCCCTATACCTGAATGTTAACTGCAGTGTGAGTTCAGGCCAGCGGGGGAGTGGGGAGGGTGGACAATCGTGCTCGGGCACGATTCAAGGCAACTCGGCCAAGTGGGAGAATGCCCCAAGACTGGTCTGGCCTCAGCCATTTGTCTCCATTCTGTCCCACCAGGGCCCATTATTATGTTCCCACCTGGTTCCTCCTCCGCATGTATATGGTAGCCTAACGGGCCTTAAGTTGCCTCATGTTTAAGTCGGCCTCGTGGGTGTGGTGGTGCTGGCAGCTTTTCAAGTAGACGCCAGTCTGAACAGTCAATCTGGTTACTCCTCCCTTTTACAGACACCGAAGCTTAACCACAGCCCTCCCGTGCCCATGGATTCCGTGTGCATGCGCGTGCGTGCGTGTGAGTGCGCGGTAAATCTGAATGATTCTGAATGGCTTGCTCTGGCCATCTGCTGTAGCTCCCAGCCCTCGAGGCTCTGGGGCTCTACGGCCGAGGGGTTGCCGGGGGAACAACGCAGGCTGACAGGCTAAGGAGACTCTGGGATGTCGGCGGAATCATCCGAGCACAGCTAGCTAAGGCAAAACACACTGCAATGGTAATAGCATGCACACGCACGCACGCGCACACGTCCAACCATCCGGACGATAAAGCACAAACACATATACTTTGCATCTGTTTAATATAAACATGGCCAACAACACTGGCAACGTTTTGGGAGTGACATGCTGAATAGTGGAATGGCCAAAGACACATATTCTCCCTTAAATTATATTCAACAACATCATATATTTAAAAACAGGCACGTTATTAGTAACTGCAGCGGGTTAACTTTACAGGGATTAGCATTCTGTATAGGGTTAAGCAAACATGGCACACTGTATGTGCATCTGCACAGCAAATAAATATGCTGCAATTAAACAGTATAACAAGTTATATTATAACTTCACGTTCCGTAATGTCTCACTAAACATAACCATTGCCCAATTATTTAATTCTGAAAATGTCGTAAACATAATATGTGTGTAGCTGTTGTTAACAAGACATGAGTGCCACTTGGTAGCTTTGAGAGGGTGACATTTGCTATCAAAGACAACACAGGGAGTTGCAGACAGCTAACGATTACACCAGTGCCTCTCTTCCTCGACACAAAGTGAATTGGCTTGGTGAAGTAAACTCCAGTCATTGGATGCTTCAGTACATGTCAACCAAGCACCAAAAAAAGCAAAGAAATCTGCAGCGGATGGATAATGGGTCTCTAGATCTCAAGTACTCAGTCTTAATGTATTCCCTCAAGAAACATTTACAATAAAACAGGGTTGGAACAATAATGATTTAGGCTATGCCAAACAATGTTATCTTGATGTGTCCATCAATAAAAAATAAACTATTTAGCACTGTAAACAATAGGAATCGCATTTCAGGTGTTCGGGGTAAAAAGTTGCTTTTAATATATTTTTCACAAAAAAAAAAAAAAAAAGGTTAGGTCTACACAAAATAAAGGTGCATGTGTGTGCGTGCGTTTGTTCGCATTTAAAGCTCAACAAGACTCACCCTGGGCTGCCAGTTCTCATACTGCTTCTGTAGGTTTGCCCCTATGGTCTCCAGGGCTTTTTGTGGGCTCATCGACAGAGGATCTGCCAGGGCGAGAGCACAACGCCACATAAACACACACACAGATATCACACACGCACACACACATGCACACACACACACACAGCAGAGGCCAGCCACTCCAATTCACAGATGCACGGCTTGTAGCTGGTGACCCAGCCACAAAAATGTATTATTCACCGCAAAGAGCATCGAAACAAACATGGCAAAATAAACGTAGCCTATCCAATAGTGCTCACAAAACTAATAAAGATACAAGACAGCGCTGACCCAATAGAGTTTTCTGCACCAATATAACCTTTATCCTTTATTTAAGTTATGATTTCTTCACGAAACCAAGCAGCTTCTGGTAAAACAGCAACAGCGGAAAAAATGTATGAGAAGATCAATATGGCATAAAAAATTGCAGTATATAGATTGAAGGCGGTATCAAATTCAACTGTGCAGGCAGAGAATATTGTATTGACAAAATTGCAGGAGACATTGTTATGCTTTATGATGAGACAATTAAACCACTGCTGTGACGATGAACGAGGCTTGTGAAAACGTGTTAAATGAAGACAGCAAGATGGCTGCTCATTTCATTGGTACGGAGGCAGAGCCCAATACGTCCAGTTGATTGAGGTCTTAATTCAAGTGATATTTTCATCCAGCCCGTTTGTCTAAGTTGACACATAAAGGTATAGTCAGTATGCCAATACACTTTTTGTTAAATTAATCAAATATCTCCTCGCATTTTGCCGTTTTACCATTCTCTCTGCGTGCTGAAAATATAATCTGGTACTTCTACACAGCCCTGGCTCCTTAAATAGGAACCTAAACAAAGTGTCAAAACACCGCTCAAAACAACCATTCCGTTGGCTTCACAATGCGTTTCAATGTGCATAGCTTCTGAGGGAGTTTGTTATGTTTTGAGCTCCTAGTTAGCCTGCGGTCTCGAGGATGATTAACCATGCCTTTAAGTTCCATTTACACAGGGAATGTGGGCGTGTGCGCATGTGTGTGTGTATGTTGTGCTCACCTATCCAGCACTCCAGGCGAGCACAAGGAGACGTCTTTACCACATCTGGAGGGTCCACCCCCACGTTGAGACACAGCACCAGTGCTACGCTCACTGTCTTCATCTGGGGACGGACAGACAGACAGACAGACAGACAGCTCCACAGTTAAGAACACAGACATCTCCCAGCATCAGACATGTGTTGCGCACATTTAACACAATCCGTCTCTAAGATATCAGCATATAAAGTAGTCTTGGTTGGAGATGGAACCAGTGACACTGGTCTAATATTCATTTTTTTATTTATTTCAAACATGTTTATAAAAGAAAATATTTAACAAAAAACAACAAAAAAAATAAATATAACAAAAGTCCTATTCACTTAGAGAAAACAACAATTGATGTGATACACACACAGACAAATTGAGTTTAAACATTTAAAAAATATATATATTTTATACGTCCGATGTAGCATAACTCCAGTTGTTTATTTGCCTACTTTGATGACCATCATAAGGCTACCAGCATTGCCAAGTCCACTGTAGTCCACTATTCAATGCCCCACCCTCCTTGGTTGTTGCTATAGGCAACAGATTTAATTGTATGCTCCTCTATGAGCCAACCAGCGACCAACCACCAGGAACAGTTAGGGGGGGTAGGGGGGTTAGGCATCTTGCTCAAGCATGCTTACAAGTAGGTCAACAGCAGGGTTCAAACCCACAACCTTCCAGCCCAACACCCAGACCACTAGCCCACCCTGCCCCTCGACAATATTACGTGGTCTTTCTGATCACCGGTGAAAGTGGGACAGTCAATGTTGGTAGCCCTGAGAGACCAAGCTATGCTGAACCATGAGAAAGTATGTGGTCATTCTGCCCTGATGTTCCAATTAGTTGAAGGTCAAACACCTGCCTTTGCTGGAAGTAACTGGCGTTTGGAGCACTGGATTATGGGTGAAGGATGCTGCTAATGTACTGGTATTTTGTTGAGCACATGATCATTTATTGACTAGTTATGTTATTTAAGACCACGGTTGCGTTGCATGACTGGAATTGCATCTGGAACTAAATGCATTTTAAAAAGCATCTACAACATGCACACATTTAGTAACATATAATCAATCAAGATGCCAAAAATATTTATATGTGGCAGCATAATCAATAAAATGCTATTACTATACTGTAGGTACAAATGATGCGAGAACGTATTGCCATCTAAAATGCATAGCATGTATCGGAATGTGTTGAATTAATTAATCTTATAAACCCTACACCGTATGTACAGTACGCTAAGGCTGCTCGATTATGGAAATATAATAATCATGATTATTTTGGTCAATATTTAAATCATTATTTAATATGATGATTACTCATTGTACAGATGTTGCATTTACTGCACCTAAAAAAAAAACTAAAAAAAAACTGTGAAACAAATTAAAAGTGAAAACACCTTGAACTTTGAAATGTCCCTTGATATCTTTCACTTTCACCCTGCGAGCGGTAAAAGTGAGTGTGTGCCTGTCACTCAGAACACAAGACAAAATAAGTTTACTTACGTAATGTGCAAAACAATCGTTTTCTCCCGATTATATTGTCTCTATATTATATTATATTGTAATTGTTGAGAGCTGAAATTGAAACCACGGTCAAAATGTGATTAATTGCACAGCCCTAGTACATTCTACTACATTCTCCACCTATACATTCTCACAGTCTTTGATCAGATATTGCTCTTACTTCACAGCCTATGGACATCCAATGTGTTCAGGACTGACATGCTGTGTGTGTGGTCTCTCACCGTGTGGAGTGATGCTGCCTGTTGCATGCCCAGCACACCCATTCAAGGAGGGTTATTACATGCTCTGCTTCACACACTCAACACTGGGCCAGACGCTGATACCGCCACAGTGGTGTGTGAGGTGACCTCCTGTCACTGCATGAGGCGGAGCACAGCTGCTCTAATAGTAGGTAATTGGTTAGGCTTCTCCCTCCTCTCCCCACCACCACGGCTGGGGAAAAGGTCAGTGTGCAAGTGGGACTCTAGCAGGGCAAGCCAGAGAACACTCACACAAAAACATGTTTCACGCTCTCGACTAGGGCTGGGCATTGCCACGGACCTCACAATATGATACATGGGTCACGATACGAATCATCGCGATACATGGCTCACGATACGATGCATGGGATGTGAAACATGGCTCACGATACACATCACGCGATACATGGGTCACGTTACATGGGCCACAATACGATACGCATCACGCGATAAATGGGTCACGATACGATACTTGGGCCACGATGCGATACTGTACTGGAGATGGTGGTGGATTACTGATTAATATGATACTCTTAATTGGAATCTCGCGCTTCACTGCGACAACGAGCAAATACTTTGTAAGATCGAGCCGCCATTTTCTTCACTGTGTCTATCTATTACTACTACTACTGCCCTCGTCAGGCTCAAATCTGATTACGTTCGTTTACATTTTACGCATCTTTAGCAGTCCGCTGGGGAAGAACGACCTTTAGATCTACTGCTGCAGACACTGAGCCTGATACTGGGATTGGGTTTGTGCTTTACACTGAAATAGGTCATAGTGAAATGATGGCACACATTGGGGAAAAGGGTCCTAGAATAGCTGCGGTATAGCTCTCTCTATATATATATATATATAGTACATTGCTAAGAAGCTAGATATGTTAGATGTTTCCTATACCACTAATGACACATCAGTTTACATTGGGTACTAAACATTTTTTCATGGCAGGAGAATTTGGTAGGCTGAAGCAATTATCGCACTAGACATCTTTCTTTCAACACTGGCCAACTAGCATGAGCCGCCAAAAAGATTAACATCACAATTGTAACAGTCCTAATGAAATTGTTTGTTCTCACCCGGTATCCAATGCAGGCAATTAATGATAAGAGAGGCATTTGCATGAGAATAATAGAGATGAATGGGAGATCATGTTTTAAAATCCAACTCATCGCACCATGAACAGGCATTTCAGTGCGACAGCTGGCCAGATGTTAATCATGTCATTCCTATTCATTTGTCAGTTTATTTATGACATGGATTTTCTTTTTCTCCAAATGATGGCTTGAGTTCTGACGCCATTCAGGTTCTATGTTTCTGTAATAAACTACTTTGTATGCAAGACTTTGCCCAGTAAACAGTTGAATGCCAAAATCTGTTATATAGAATTATTTGTATTTTAAAACCGCCCATTTGAGGCAGGGGATACGCTCATTGGGTCACCTTATTGGGTACATCTTTCACCGAATACACTGGCATCTGCAGGAGAGGAACCCTGTGTGTTCTCATCACCGCTCCTAGGGACCCACTATATGTTTTAAGGCGCTTTCATTCCTGGGCCAGTTGAATCAAAACATGTGACGCTGGCACACTTACTACACATGGCAAGTGAATTGTCATGATCTCAAAGGGGGACCATGTTCAGTAAGATCAACCCTTTCCTTGTAGCCAAGAGACTGAGTTCTATACCAGTCCAAATTAAGACAGAAACAACTGGACCCAATGTGTATCTGCTTGGCTCATGAAGGCAAGGTTAGTCATTCTCAAGAACGTTTGCCAACTTCAAAGAACTCAAATCAAACACCCAAAAAGTACGGTAAACTAGCGAAATGCGATTAGATATTTGGTGAATTTGATTAAAACAAGTGTATTAGCTTACAATTAGCTTACAATAGCTCACTACTAAAGAGATAGAATCATTGTAGTGAGGTCTCTCTTGTGACAGGCTAGTGTGCGTGTATACACACACCAGATGGGCTCCTGCCTTGATTAGACAAGAGGACGAAGTCTACCTCTAAAACCATGCACAGCACAAACATAAACTAAGATAAAAAGAGAGAGAGACATGGCAAGATGGAAGGGAGAGAGAAAACATTGTTGAGCCAGTCTTTCTCAGCAGGCTAAATGCTATTCCACCCATAACAAGTGGCTCTCTATCAAGTCGGTGTCCGAGCCTGTTCATTTGATTGTTAACATTAATCTAAGGGGAAAGCCAAAACAAAATTAGATTGTAATGCAGTCTGCTGGACCTCATGGATTTCCAATAATCTCATATATACTGCTCTTGAGTGAAAATGAGAGAGAGAGAGAGAGAGAGATAATAATCGCATCTCTGTATGTATTATGTTTATGTGCCTTTTAATATAGCTTGCCTGCGCATGTGATTGGTAGTTGTCTGCTACCCATTAATTACTATGCATGCATGCATGCATGGGACCTTTTTCATTCTTAAGGCGTTCATACTGCCTTAAGGCTCCCAATGAAGGATCAATGGCCCCCTGATTACTTCATTTGCGATAAATGAAGGCTATTAAACAAGTGTGGAACATTGATTTCCTGAAGGCACGCTACACTGAGGGCTAGCTCGCTGCAACAGGTCAGCAGCAGCAGTACGGGAGCACAGCCGTAAACATGGACACATGGCACCCCTACATAAGCCACACAGGCTCTGCAACTGCACTCTTATCAGATTGGCAAAACGCAACGTAATGAAGGAATTAGGATACAGCCCTTAGATTTGCAGCTCGCACAGAGATACGTCGCTAGAAGCACGACGGCAGCAAAATCATTGTTCAACTATGGTGCCTCGCGCCTGACGTGTGCTCTTCTCTTGCACCACGCTTCGCGTTTTTCTAGCGTTGTTTAGATGCGCATGAAAGTTTGCGAAATTCTGGGCCGATACAGATACCAATGTTTGAAATAACAATTTAGTCGTTAGCCGATGCCAAAGTTACTACTACAGTAAATACTACTACTAAATACTCTTCACTTGTTGCCTTTAACGATATCCCTCTAGTGGCAGTTATGGGTGGTGTCATATTACCACCTATTGTATTGGGTCCATTTTCCTTCCTAAAAATCAGCCACCACTGCCATCAGTGAATGTCACACCTGCCGTTAATTGCCAATTGGAGGTGAATATGGACTGATACAGACACAGCCAATGTATCAATACATCCCTATAGCTACCACATTGGGCTAGACTGCCCAACACATGTACCTGTACAATGTTAAATTCAAATTCAATGAGAACCAAACACAAACTTCTAAAACACACATAAAAGAGATAGCATATAGTATGCCAAATGATGAGAACTGTAAAAGGTAAATGAAAAGCACTTTTCCAACCTTCCAGGCCACTCAAAACACACAGTATTGCACCACATTCATCCACATTCACACACTGATGGCGATGTCAGCCATGCAAGCTGCCACCTGACCACTGGCAGCAGTTATGGTGCCTTGCTCAGTGACACCTCTACTATTGGTGAGGAGTTAGCAGGGTCAGAACCAGCTACCTTTGGGTAACCTGCCGCTAGGGTTGGGCACCGAAACTCGGTTCCAAGTTGGAACCGAAAACAAAATGTCAAGAACCGGGTAGCTTTAAAATA
>JAODUH010080152.1:0-15430 GCA_027564835.1 Typhlichthys subterraneus
CTCTCTCTCTCTCTCTCTCTCTCTCTCTCTCTCTCTCTCTCTCTCTCTCTCTCTCTCTCTCTCTCTCTCTCCATGTCATCATGTAACACTGTTATCATGGTCCCCCACCAAACACCCTCTGCCTCTCAATCCTCTACCACCTCCTCGTGCGGTGGTTGTCCCCCGCCCCCCCACATCCTGTCTCCGCCCAGCTTCGGGGACGCCTCCATGTCGTCGGCCTCCACCCTGGAGCACATCCCCTCCTCGGCCACCACGCGCCCGCGCCCCCTGGTGCGCCAGCAGAGCCTCCAGCAGCCGCTCACCCACCAGCCCCCGCCGGGCCCCAACGACCCCCCTGCTACCTCACAGAGCCTGGGCCAGCTCCACACAGGCCCAGGCAGCGGGGGCCACCGCGGGGGCCCACGGGGGGTCCGGGGGAGTCCGGCCGGCGCGTCCCGGTACAGAGGTGCGGGGGCGGGCCGGTCCAGATCGAACCCTGGCAGCTGGGACCACATGATGGGGCAGATCCGCAACAGAGGACTGGACGTCAAGTCCTTCCTGTGAGTTCCACCGCCGCTCGCTTCTGTACATTGACAGCATTGGTAGACACTGTTATCACACAACGCACAGTGAGGACACTTGTCAGTAGCTGAATAGTTTGCTTTCAAAACCAACGTCTTTATGGTTAATATAACAAATATAGAAGAAATAATTTGAAAGTGTGTTGTTGTTCAGTGAGTGGAACCCCCATCTCTGAGCTGGGGGTTCCACTCACTGAACAACAACACAAACAACACAACAAAACAAAATGCTAAAATGTAGTCAATGAGTTGACTGAGGGACCCCATTATAATCAATTTATTTTTACGAGGCACAAGCGGACCAAAACTACGATCAGAACTCAGAAGCCAGCAAGGACCGTGGGCAGTTATAAATGGATATGACAGGTGGAGACATTTTCAACCCATCCCGATTTTTATAAAAACAGGAATGTTGTCAGTATTCACACCACCATTGTGTCTCATCACAGTCCAGTCTTATTATTTAATTTACAGCTACAAAAACAACTGTTTACACTCCATACCGAAATTATCAAAAAGGTATTGTCCACACCTTAGATCGACTTGTGCGATGAACCTGCTCTGTACGCCTCCACTTGACCATAGGGAACCAGGACCCATAGCCTATTTTAATTTATATTTATTTATATTCCCCTAGGTTTATTATGGAATGGTGATTGATGAGCAGTGATCATATTTAATGATTACTCATTGCTCATCCTTATTTCAACCAGCCTGGGGAATATTCTAGGCCCTCCTGACCAAGTGTGTATTCACAACCATGGTAATGTCCTCAAGCTAGGAACTGTAAATATGCTGCACAGCTGTTTTCACAGGCCTTTTTGTAACGTGTGTGCATGTGTGATAAAACAGGCCTTCACCACAGCATGTATTTGATTAAATCAAAGCTCTGCAGTATTAGTAGTCAGTTATTCCAATTTACAGTTAACTTACTATAACATATGCTAACTCCATGCATCAGATGTGAGCTTGTTATTAAACCCATTAATTGTAATACAATATTAATACTATACTTAAAATCCACAATCACATTTTATGAATATAATGATTCTATAATGATGAATGATTCTAATTCTTAGAACTTAGAATAAATTCAAGAATAAGTTACATCCCCTATTTTTTAGTGAGCAGTGCTTAAGTAATGCTGACATTATTGTATTTTTACAAATAAACTTTAGTGGTCATGTTCTCAGTAGATCTATAGGTTTGATTGGCTATAAAGCCGCATCCATACTGCCCAGACAAACGCTGACCACCTCCAACCAACACCAACTGCTGGATCAGTGTGCAGTCTGTCAGTGTTAGTTGATTGGAGCTGGTCTAGAGTTTGACATCGGGTCGGGCGGAGTTGTATAAAGTCTGTTTTCTCTTCATAACTAGCCATGTACAATGCTAGCCTACACCATTTTCATTGGAGGTTCTAGATAACTGTCCATTAGCCTACTCACTTCACTTCTGAACATAGGACTGCGAGTAAAGCTGAGTTGTGTTAAATGAAAACCCAACTCTGAGCAGCAAGATAATACAGTCTGAGCATCTTAAACAGGCAGTTTGTTTTCTGAACATTCTAAAAACTGCCGACTTTAGAAGTTGGTGTCATTCGGGCACAGTCTGGGCAGTGTGCATGCACCTTAAGAGGCCCTGCCTCTTCTGTAATTAACAGTTTCCTTTCTCTCTGCAAGCTGGCACACACAAGCGCCGCCAACCTCTGCCTCACAAGAAGGGACCTCCCTCCACAATGAATCAGTCAATGAAAGCAGAAGAAGTGCAGGGTAGACTTGTATAGCGCAAACAAGTGGCCCCTTCCCCAGCTCTGGTTGAATCATGCAGGGGAGGAACACTTTGTGCATGTATCAGTTATGCAGGGCCATGTACCCTCATCAGTTCCTGTCACCACGTCTCCGGGCTTGTCACAGTGAAGTCACTGTACCGTCCCAATTACAGCCCAAATCAATGTGACTTGTGTAGGTGATAATGATTCCACCGTGCACACCCTCCAGCTGAAGTGCACCTTTGGCGCTCGTCGTCCATACTAATGCATTCAGCTGTAATCAATGAGCATCACGGCGTAACTATTAAGGACACGTTACGTTGGACAGGTAAAGGCACATGTGCTCAATTGCATATCCCGTAACAACCTGGATAGCTGGTTAGATCGCTTTAACAGGAAATGGCACACGGTTCCAGAAATTGTTTGGATACTTTCCCTTCCCATTTTACAAGCCTTAGATTTGTAGCAGACATGTCTGTAGTTGCAGAAAAGCCCACCGTAGTTATAGTCATTTTCAAAATGACACTCTGCGGAGTCATTAGGAAATGAGACTAGCCCGTTCACTGACAGTGTGAGCTATCATGGACATAGCCTGGGTACCAGCCTGTTCAAAGACTCGCTGCTAGCAGCAATTGCAGTTGCAGACATTGCCGTGACAGCTTGCCTGGAACACACGCCCATAATGTTCACAAACCGGACGTTGTCTGATCTTGCTAGTTCTCTAAAAAGAAGGGGCCCAGCTCTGCCAAACATAGATGAAGGTGCTGGCACTGTTACATCGCTAACGAAATTTGTATTCCTTTGGGGCAGAGCAGCATGATAATTAGATCAGGTGAACAAATGGCTGGCTCTGGTGTGAGTGTCATCTTATATATCTGGCCTCAACTTTTGGCAAACTGAGCAAATGTGTCCCTGTCATATTTGCTATGCCTCCTCTGCTAAACTATGATAATAGTCATACTGTTTAGACAGTGTTAGCATATAACACCATTTATGCAACGGTGCGAATACGGATAAATCATGAGATTCACAATGGCAGACGTAGAGTAGCCTAGTTTTACTCCTATGAATAATGCATGGCCAAGCACGGCCAGGGACTGTTCTGCTGCAACTTTTACCAGAGGAAATGCAGAGCAATGGGAAGCCACGTGGGGAGTGGCAAATATTATACACAACCTGTGGTTAAGGACAAGTTCTGTGGATCAGTAATAAAAGAGTGCTATTTAAGAACAATGGGACCGACGGGGTGGGAACCCAACATAAAAAAAAGCTTCTTACTGTTTAACAATTTCACAGATTGAAGAGAAAATGAGTCCGTGAAGAACGCCTGTGTGTGCGTGTGCACGGTTGCACGCTCGCGTGTCTGTGTGTGTGTGTGTGAGTTATACGGAGAGAGAGAGAGAGAGAGAGAGAGAGAAGGTTGTCTGTGTGAGTGCTATTTTGTGATGTTGTATCAAACAGGTTGTGTGGAAATGTAATTTCGTTAAGGTCTGCGTTTGCATGGCCCCTGACGTTTATGGTGCAGCATACTTGCAGTGATATTTAATTTAAATACATCAGGCATGTTTGGTATGAGAATTACAACAAGAAATGCTTCTTTGTTGTTGTTGGCTTATGCGCCTCAGATTCATTTCCCCCCTGCCTGTTGGTTTCTCTGTCACAGCATTTCAGTTGTTTATATCTTTATTTTTTAACCTTTAACTGCATGTGAAACACATGTAAATACTTGTGTGGTCATACAAAAGGCCAGGTCAATCCATCACCAATATAAAGTGCTGCTGAGAGGCTATAATGTTAGTTTTTTTGTGATGTGATGCAGTGGATCCATGGCTCCAGATTCAGACTATGCCGTTTACAATCTATTGCCGTGATAAAAACAGGTATAGAGAAAATAGTTAGGTGGTTTGGTTTGCTGTCAACAAGAAAGTCACACTACAAAAACACACCACCTAACCCTAACCTTAAATTGAAATGCATTACATTTCCATACCCTTGATGTACCCCATGTGTAAGTGACATAAAACCAGCACACACACAAAACAGCAACACTAAAATAACGTATTAAATATAAATGTATGGTGCTTAAATTGCTAATAAACCTTTCAAATCAGTAGCAATTTGGAATTATTCACCCCAAAACCTTGCTTACATTTTACACCTGGTTACTTTATATACAAAACATTTAGCTATTCATGTTGAATGTACACAGAGGATTATGCATAAAAGGATGATTCTAGAAAGCAGACTGCCTTGCGGTTTTAACATGCTGGTGTTTCGACCATGAGGGTGAATTACATTTTTGACATAAGCAAGATCAATAAGCACAGCTGAGCAGGCTCCACAGGACAAGGCTGTGCCTTGTCCTCCTTCTGAGAAGCAGGAGAATGGATGGTGTTGTACTGTAGTTATACCACTAAATAATATCCTCACAAGTTCTCTCTCTCTGTTTCCCCCCTCTCCTACCCATACATTTCGTATGCTTGTCTTTGTGTGCGTGTGCGTGTGCGTGCGTGTATACGTGCATGCTTTCTAAATGTTTGCGTGTCTGTGCTCAGTGAGGGGAAGATGGTTGTTTTGTCCCTAGCTATTGGGCTAGCAGAACAAGATGACTTTGCCAACCTCCCAGACCTGCAGGAAGCTCCGTCATGTCAAGAGGACCAAACCCCTCCAGAAAAGAGGTACTCAGAGAGAGAGAGAGAGAGAGAGAGAGATTGTTAGTTTATTAGACTACATTGTTGCAAGGTACCCAATATGGTGTGGAATAGTTTATATTTATTTACAATATAAGATTCTATTACAATGTAACGGTGTGTAAATTGTACAATGATTAGATAGTGTATTCAATATCACACACCTGGGCATATAACGTTTGACCTTTTGACAAAGGAAACTGAAAAACTACTTTTTTCATAAATATTTGATCATATCGAACAAGGGTGGTAAAATATTAAAAGGCTGTTGAAGCGCTTTTCTCAATCTAATGATCAGTTTGTTAGTGACTGTATAGGTACCTGGTTGGTTGGCGTTGGTGCCCTCTCCACATCACTTACCTGCTATAAATGTAAGCCTTTCTCTCCATTCAGCTATTGATCATATGCTTAATTTACCAACACTTTGGTGATAACCCTATGGGCTAAAGAAGTTATCATTACACTGTGTTGCATTCTGGAATCACCATTGATGAAGTCACATGGAAAATAACCATGTATTCGACACCTGCCTGAAGGCTATTCCAGACTATAGTGAATCTGTTTGCATGTCTTACAACATGTCTGTCTCCTTTACACATGCATATCTAGGTTATATACACACACAGTATATACCCCTTGGTTAGTCTGCTTGACTTATAGCGGCTTCATACTGTATAGGCTTGATCTAGACTGATTATTTTGGTAGTGTGTAGTACTATTTTTGTATGAGAACACCCAGATAAAAATGTGCTACCTTCTTATCTGCCTGTGATTCTACAGCTGTCAGAGACTAGCACACTTTCTCTCAGCCAACTCTGTGGGGGAAAAGGCAGCCAAGCCCATTTTAGGCTGCATTTTCAACAGTGGTGAAGACCTGCTGTTGTAATGGCAGTGGGCCTACCATGAACTCCCGCTACATAGAGCTATAGCTAAGGAAAGTGTACAATTGCGGTGGCTTTCCATCATCTTGGTTTGAATACAATGTCATATTTTGGCAAGCGAAGAATAGCATGCTGGCTAGAGGAAAAGCCTTTTACATTTAATTTGATGTTTTACATTTTATATAATGACATGTTTAGCCGTGAAGCGGCTTCCTCTGTCAAACTGTTCCTTGCTTGTGGAGGGCTGTCAAGCGGTTAACTGTAATCACAGCTAGGCCGTGTGACCTACTACCTTCTGGGGCTGTGTCTGGCAATCCGTCTAGTGTCCTTCCGCAGCCAATAACAACTCTTCATCATAATCTCTGCCCACGTCTCTGTCTCTCCACAGTTTCCCATGTGGCCCATGTGCTTGCTTGCCCGCGGCCTTTTGATAGAGACCAGTGGGCTGAGAATGATGGATCGAGGGGATCCATTCATGAACATGTGCCAAGACAGACAATGTTGGGTACAGGAAGACTGAGAGAGTAGGAAGCTTTTGAGGTCAAAAAGAATACACGTGACAAATGATGCTTGGAATTTGTGTCGGAGCATAACACAATTTTACATTCATGAATTCCCATTGAAACAGCTGAATTTCATAAATCGCTGCATATTACAAATCGAATATAATGTGATGTGTTACAGAGGAAACCACCAAAGTTAGCTTAGTAGCTTGCGGGTTTGTGTGTGTGCTCAAATGTGGAGAATTTATCTGTGTGACTAGCAAAGCAATTTAGAGTCACCTCAAGACAATTCACTTCAATGGACCTTTCTTTCCAACAATGGTGGATTGTTGAACCTTGTTTTTAGCACATACAGACCAGGAAGCTGAAAGGCTTACTACTTCTCTGTGTCACATCAACATTGCTAATTCCAAAAACTAGAAATACTTGGTTTTCATGGAATGGGTCCTTTAAATTCGAATCATGTTGTAGCACAAATCTTTTTAGTCAGTTGTAGATGAATTATGTATGTTTTCAGAGAGATGGAGAGATCACAAAATGGAAATTACACCTTGAATAAATTTGAACAGGGTTCATTATTACCAGGGTGTTGGGTTCTACAGAACGCTTAATGCTAATTGAAGATTTGGAGCGTAATTCCGATTGTAACTGTTTGCCTGCCAATACATTGATAATCCTCTGTCATCCTTGCACTAATATTCCATTACAGACAGAAATTCTAATTGCTGTCGCAGCTGTTATTAGTCAAAGGACATATCATTTTCAATATTATTTTAATAATATGGAAGGTTATTAAGGTTATTAAGTAATCACCCTTTTAAGTTTCTGTGATGATTGAGTCAGTCAGTGCTACAATGGTTCCGTGCCATTGTTTGAGACAGACCTAAGCTATGTGGTTGACTGGACAGGTATGTCCACCTGTAGGGATCAATGGCAGAAGCTTTAGAAGCTGTCATTATCATCATTATGCCATTTAGCTGCTGTTGCATGAGAGAAATGGGTCTTAAGGAGCCTTACAGTCCCCGGCTACATGAGCCAAGAGCACGCTGGCCATTAACAACATACCGGTGCTATTATAAAGGTTTATTGTGTGGTGCATAGAGTAAAAACACAGTTTTGAATGATAAAAGTCCTCCTTCCCTCCCTGCATTCAAAGCTGAATGCCAGGAATGTGCTTGTCCACAATGAAATCTAAATAATTGGATGCTTAAATAATCTGACACATTTAGTCCGTGGTATAAAACGGCACTATGAAAAATAGGCCATTTTGTGGCCAAAGCGCCTCGCAGTACGCCGAATGCATGCACTGTTAGTTTCTGGAGGCCACCGCGGGAATTGAATGTTGTCCTGGCAGCATCGGTGCACCCCTGCACCCCTCCCCGCTGTGCTGCATGAATCCGATGAGAGGCACTTGCCGCCCTGCATCAGCCGGCAGATGCAAGCCTTTACTTGTGCAGCAGTCACGTGAACGGAGCCTTCTAATGAGTCTCTCGGCCTGCAACCGGTCCCTGCGGTGCATGGAGCACAGGAGGCAGGCCCATGCAGACGCCACTGGAAAGGAACAGGGATGTAGGTCAGCACAAAACGACCCAAGTCTGGAGCTCATTCTCCATTGTCCCCGTCAAACCATAGTGGTTGTATGTATAGCAGTGTTGGGGGGAGGTTCTCCAACCTGTATTATCGATTGGTATTATTGACTATAGAGCCCTTTTATTTATTGGGAGTGCAAACCCCTGTGTGATTTGCATAAATCAAGAGAATAATGTGTATGTAAAAAACAAGTAAGGAGTTAGACTACTACGCGTGTGATTTTGTTAGTTAAGCGTGTGTGTGTGTGTGTGTGCTTGTGTGTGTGTTTTACGGGCCGATGGCATTTGCCATTTGTTCCCACTCGAGAGCGCTGTGCATGCCGACGATGGTGCCCAAGCTCCATCCATCACAGCGGAGGGAGCCTATATAGTTTGATCTCCTGGGCCATTGTATCACCAGCAAGACATGATTTCTATCTCTCACGATTTTAATACATTTGCAAAACTGTCTAAAAACCCATTTTGCTATGGCATTATGGGCTGTTGTGTGTAGACTTTCTACAATAACACTGAATACATTCTTACAATGCACTGTATAGAGTAGATATTATTGTATGTACATTAGCAGACCTCGCTGTCTCGCTCATCGGCTCCCTCTTGGTGTACCTGCGCCCTGCAGTTCACCGTAGCGTCTCACGTCCCCCCTCTCGCTTGCTCCGGCTTTCTCTCTATCTGATCTGCTAAACTCTTGCCATCTATCTGTGTATTCATCTGACCCTGCACCCCCAGGGGCGTTGACTGGCGTTGTGATGGAATGATGATGTCATCCACACTGCCCCTCCATCAGTGTGGATGACTGTCAGCTGTAAACCAGTCCGGGATATGTCCGCCTCTGTGCTGGAGATCAGGTCAAGGCATTGAGATTCCCACTGGACAGTGTGTATACACAGTGCATGCGCGCACTGTGTATTGTTGTGTGTGTGTATAGCACACACACACACACACACACGCACACGCACACACACACACACACACACACACGCACACGGTCCATGTCCAATCATGATGTTTGATAGTTCAAGGTACCCTCCAGCAAGATACTTAATCTCCATCTTCTCCAGGCATGTCACGGTACTGGCTGGGGGCTGACCTGCTCCCCAACCAGATGGTTAAAATAGTATTTCTTCCCCTCTGTGAATATATACATACATACACTGTAGTCACAGTGTTGCCTACCAGCATACTACCCCCGCTATACTCTGCCCAGCACTCTGTCCTGGCTGTCTCATTCAGTAAAGCGTAGAAAACTCCATATATTCCTTTCCCAAATGATGTAATTGGATCCGAGAGGTTTGAGAGCTACAGTACGTATTGTACACGTATATGCATCACAAAGGAATGGGAACAGTGAGAGTGCATGCTCTTTCCAAAAATGTGCCCCTCTAGCACCACATAAACTGCTTGAACTACGTTTCGTCAAAGCAGATGTTGCGGTGTGATTCATGAACAAGTACCTCTGGACCAGGAGCTCTCTGAATACCAGCTGAGAGCATTCAGGATTCAGGATTCTGAGAGTGATCATTCACTGTGGGCAAGAGGCAAAAGTTCAGCAATAAATTATATTTAAAAAAGAAAAGTATGTTAATTAGAACAGAGAAGCCAGGAGGACAAGCATAAAGATAACAGAAAAGGTGAATATATAGATAAATAGATCACCGGAGTAAAGAACATTGAGGAACAATGGTGGTGTGATTTACGAATGGTGAGTGAATGAGTTAGAAATCAATTTCTAATAGCCGCGACATCGCGAGCCATTACTCAGCCCACTGTCACCATAGTAAATGCACTGGGAGTCTTCTTGTTAATGGATTAGTAAATGTTAAATGGCACTAGCGCTTATCGGGATGGGAGGAGGGGGGTTGTCAGCCTCACAACCAGACAAAGCCAGATGACACGATACAGGATTCATATTAAACAGCAAAACGCAGCTATACGTGTCATGTAGTGGATACACCTACATTTACATAACCTTTTATTTCCTTAGTAACATAGTGCAATAATTAGTCACTCCAACTTTCAGCTCAGCCTATGTTCTAAGATGGCAACTCGAAGAAGCCTTCCTTCTGTTTTCAGCAATGAAATATGATGTAAACTATATGAGAAGCTGGGCATTTTTCTCTTTTAATTTCAATTTAAAAATCTTGCAATTATCTCATGTCCCCCGTGAAAACATTACAACATTGAGAACTACTGGGACACATACAGTGGAATCCTAACACAGTAATATTGCGCATAGAGCACATTCTTTCCCAGTTATGAATTTGCGAGAAGACATTCATATTGCCAGAGTCCTACTCGAATGGTAATTTCCCTAATCCGTCCTCTCCAGTAATCACTTACTGTGAATGATACAATGCATCATGGAGCAGTTCTATTCACTTGTATATTATATTCACTGTATTCAATGTTTCTTTTTAATCAATGTTAAATCTATGGAGCCACATAGCACTCTAGCATACAGATACACAATATAGGCTGTGTTATCCCTAGGGAAATAGCCAGCTGCTGTATTGAATTACTACGATGGTGCTTTACATTTATGTTCCATTTTGAGGTCATGAGGTCATTAGGTCATAAGGCAGGGTACAAGATCAGAATGTGGATTCCCTGGCTGACTAGAACCTGCATGTGTGTGTATTGTCATGGTTAGCACACGTCTTTATCAATACCCGACAGTAGTCAGAGCAGTGCATGCGCTGTAGGGACACATCTGGTTGCAATGTAGTAGGGGAGCATGGCGACTCTTAGCAGGAGTAGTGGTTCGGTCATTCCCTGTTGATTCGAGGTGTGAGAACATAGCTGCAGGATGTTGTGCGCTTTTGGCATTCATGCAAAGCGTCTCAGCCTGTTCGAGCATGAGCTTGCACACCTACAAAAGGAGTCAGCCTGTTTGTACAGGGTCGCTGGATGAATGGGGGAGTAACAGTGAGGAAGTCAAAAAGACATGGTCTGGCCTTTGTCATTGGGAATTTCATTATTTGTAATATGCTTCTCTGTATGAAATGGAACTTCCTTGATTTGTACACTCCTACTCCGAAGGTTGCTGTTGCCATGGTTACTCAAACCCCTGTAAAATATATGATCAGTGTAGGGAGGGTAGTAGCAACTACAAGCTTTAAGCGGGAATGGACATTTTATTGAGCATCGTTACAGTACAATCGCTATGATGTATTTTTATTTGTTTTGGAAAAGGTACAGTATCTACTAGCACTACAACATTATAAAGTTATACCTGCTTTTTTCTTTTTTTCTGAACAGCTGTTTCATTTTTTCAGATCCATTTTTTTTGGAAAACATTTTGTGAATGTTGGTTTTTGAATTAGATGTTAACTTGACATTTAAATGTTGTCTACATAAAGTCTACATTGTGTGTGTATGTGTGTATGTGTGCAGGGGTTGTGTGTTGCACGGATGACCTCGCCTGCTGCACGTGTCATTTGTCTGCCACACACAAGCCCACCAGCCAGCATGCTTGTGTGTGGCCCGTACCAGTGTGTGTGCACGTATAGGTCGTTGCCATGTCCATGTTCGTCCACACAGCAGTCATCAGATAAACCTGCAGCGACCCTCTAAGGCGTATGTGACAAAGATCACACTCTCACAGATGGGTTCCTTCTGGCAGACCGTGTCTGCCGAATTTACTCTCACCCAGCGCCGAGCAGTTTCAGTCTGTCGCTCTCTGCTTATACAGGGAGACGGTGATTAGTTAATTACACACACCTGCTCCCAGTCCCTGGGAGTCCAGTGTGTAAACCACACCCCCAGCACCCCCCCATCGCCACACACACCCCTACGGTTTACAGTCAAACGAAAGGACTTTAATGAATGGGCACCCTTTTTGGGTCACGTGTTTGAAATGTTTGCATGTAGAAAATGTGACATACTGTAGAAGACAATGGAATGCATGCATACAGTATGTAGAGACAGGTCCTTTAATAGATTTAACGAAGGTCATTTTATTCTGTGTTTATGACCTTCATGACCACCTGCAGTTTATGCATTCATTAGAAAATGGAATTCTACAGCAATTTCTCTAGCTTTTATTTTGCACTTCCTACTTGTTAAGACTGAGTACAAAATTGTCATGAATAACCAAAGAAATGCAGAAATACCAGCTCAAGGCTGTCGTTTTTTTTTTAATACTGTGACTTGCTTCAGGAGCAATGCTGATGATATATATATATATATCTTTTAATCCCAGTGTATGCTGAAAGTTGCCATTGTATATACCAGACACATTATTGATGTGCTGCATTTCTGTGTGGTTCGAGATTTTTCAAGATTTATGGGGCCTCGTGCGTGTGCACGGGGTTGATATAGTGGAATGCCTTGACAGCCTAGCCACACCTACTGTACAAGGAGGCATCTATTGACTCTTTAGGGCAGACAAGTCTACGGTATATTTATTTATTTATCTATCTATCTGAAGCAGAGAAGGACTCAAAGGGTCTTGCACCTCAGCTGGCATGAAAAGTAACAACTTAAAGTTGTTCTATATGACTTTCTGTGTTTCAGACCAAATCAAATCCTTTGTGGGACACACACACACACACATCCACTAACGTGCAGCATATTCACTATGAAAACATAGAACAGAGGAGCTCAGATTACAACACTCAGAAGGGAGTGTGATGTCATTCTCTGCTCAGGACACAGAGCACTATATTTACAAAGAAAACAGTTGTTATATTAGTTATATATTAATGTTTAAAACATTAATATATTTATTATATAGAGCATACTTCAAAGGATAAACTGTGGGTTTTCAAGAAAACCATAACCATCAGCTGTGATAGATACTGTGTGAAGCGAAATTATCTAAATGGCTGTTAAAAGCTGAACTAGTAATCATGTAATTATCTTAAATGCTATTGTATTTTACTGGGTACAATAGCATCTAGATTACCTCACCCCATAAAGGCATATATTTCACTGGCAATAAGACACTAGCACAATACTACTACTACTGTATGAATCACATCTGTTTGGATGTTAAAGACCATGAAGAATACTTTTAATTGTATTATGTTTAATATAAATAGGAATAGTCTATTGGAAAAATCTTCTGTCCTTATCGGTCGCTACATCAGTCAGTGTAATACTGTATTGTGTCAGTCTAATGTTGCAACACAACATGGTTATTATGTTATGTTATTATGTTTACAGTTATACAGTAAAATAGCTCCATTCAACTTGTCAACAAGTGGAATTAAAAATGTATACCCAAATCATAATAATAATCAAGCATTAGACCATCCATAGTCAGCCATGTCTGATTAGCTACCTCAGATTGACCCCCATACTCACACATTCAAATGTTTGGCGTGGATAAGCAACTATTCTATGTGAATGCTGTAGAGTGAGTAAGTGCGTATGCTGGTGGTATTGTGAGTAGCGGGCCCTCTTCCCCTCTGTGCTGATGGACACGTTGCTATGGAGCTGTGGTCATGGACGCTGGATAGACTTAAGGGTGCCTGGCTGCTTGTGTCTCCCTCCTGTGTGGATGGTTATTGTACTTTGGCCAAGGGAGGCTGGACAGACTCAATACGGCTGGCGTGAAATCTCCCTCACCTCTGAATTGGTCCACGGCCTATATGCGACTGTACGGGTCTCTTCGTCCTGTGGCACCAGTATCAGTGAGATAAGATGATTAGATACTCTTTTGTTAGCGTATTGTGTACAAGTTTGTTAATATATTACATTACTTGTGTAATGCTAATGATATTGCCACCCTGAAAAGGTTGGACTCCTCCCTTTGTGGTCTTACCAAGGTTTCTCCCAGATACTGTAGCTTTTCATTGCCTGATGGGAGGATAAGGAACAGGGGGTATTATTTGTTTCCCAAAGTGGCCTATGGTAGCCTCGTGAGATCATCTTGATGTTAGTATGAGTCTTGATACTGTAACTCTTCAAACATGGCCGTTGCCCGTGTAGGGAGATTTGTGAAGTTTCTCCAAAGATGACGACATCAGAAATTGTCGAACGTTCCGGTTTCCCTGATTTTAAACAGTCTGATTCGGTGAGATAAAGGTAGCTAGTCCAATTGTATTTAAGGAAGCTTGACTGAGATGTTTGATAGCAACGCCTTTTATAACATAGGCGTTGCTTTTGAATTGAGGGGTTCCAGATTTGCGGCAAAGTAAAACTGTAGCTCGTGAGATGAGGATGGTAACACGAGGCTAGACCTATGCAATCTTTATAATGTGACTTTGATTTCTCCAAATGATTATTCTGTCAAATATGGTGTTTATCTAATGTTTGTAAATACCCAGTGGGGTCATTACTTTTAATCAAAGATACTCACGGCTATGCTGCTGAAATAATTAGCACACCCTTGTAGTTTAATGTTCAGCGTTCAATGTCTGATTGCTGATTGCTGAAGTCTGAAAATATTTCATCGCTTGTTACTCTAAACTTGTATGGTCTTCCTTGCCTCATTTGTCATTGCTTTTGTGTTGCATTTATGCATTTATTTATTTATTGGAAAATAGTTGTCTTGTGTTTTATAACATGCAATTACTGTGTACAACTTCCCCTATGTGCCTAGTGCTCCTACATCATAAATGTGTTGTGGTGTTTCTGTCAACTGCCTCACTGTGTTCACTCTGTAAATCTACGAGTCTTAACAAAGACAAATCCTCTCCTCCACTCTCAGATAAGTGTTCATATCTGTCTCTCCATCTCTCACAACAGCCTCTCTCCCATGAACCGTCGTCCTGCTGTCTGTCTTCTCCCGTCTTGTTGATATCAGTGTTTAGCGCTTGTCTTTTTCTGACTAGCATGACTGCTTTTCTCCAAGGTGCATTTTTATGCCACTTTATTTTATCTTTCTCATCGTGATGAGGTGATTTCATGATATGTGAAGCTGTGTATGGTTCCACGGGGCATGTGAGGGAACCTGTGTGTGTGTGTTCACAGTAGCAGAACTCTGGGCAACAGACCAGGCAACAGTCCCAAGGGACAGACTCCTGATGAGAACACTCGTCGCCATGATGCCAACTCTTCTGTTTCTGACTTGGCCAACTCTGTAACCAGCGACATGCTCATGGTAAACACCCCCCATGCAGCCTACAGCCACAGTATATTAGTCTCGTATTAGCCTTGAAGCCCACTGGGACTGTTACTCCATTACTTTGTGTAAAATATAAATCGGTGTTCAACATCTGTGTTGAATGCTTTTCAGCAACAGGGGGAGGTCATTTTGCAACATATTTAATAGCAAACTTGCCCACAGTAAATTGATATACTTTTCGATAGTATTTGAAGTAGCATCTTCAACAAGCCAACATTTTTGCGGCAGGGACAACTGCAGAAATGGCTGCAACATGGTCACCAGAAATGTGTATTATGGTAAACAATTCCAGGTGGGGAATGAGTCCTTACCCCAAGTGAAGGAGTTTAAGTACCTCGGGGTCTTGTTCGCGAGTGAGGGGACT
>JAODUH010080163.1:1962-15427 GCA_027564835.1 Typhlichthys subterraneus
CATGCTAATCATGCGTATAGCACCATGCTAATCATGTGTACAGCACCATGCTAATCATGCTTATAGCACCATGGTAAGCATGCCTATAGCACCATGCTAATCATGTGTATAGCACCATGCTAATCATGCTTATAGCACCATGCTAATCATGTGTACAGCACCATGCTAATCATGCGTATAGCACCATGCTAATCATGTGTACAGCACCATGCTAATCATGCTTATAGCACCATGGTAATCATGCGTATAGCACCATGCTAATCATGCGTATAGCACCATGCTAATCATGCCTATAGCACCATGCTAATCATGTGTATAGCACCATGCTAATCATGCGTATAGCACCATGCTAATCATGCCTATAGCACCATGCTAATCATGTGTATAGCACCATGCTAATCCGGTGGAGGAAGCAATTTCACTAGTAGTTATTAGTTATCAGTACATGTTTTTTTATGGATGGTTATATCCCCTTGTACCCACTAATTACCAAGGCTCCCTGGTATGCATACGAGGGTGCTGTATAGCCTCAGATATACTCTTTATTCTTCTGTTGCTGAAATAATTTTCCCTCTGGGAAAATATATATATTTTCTTTTAATTATTTATTATTTAATATCAAAGATTTTTCTCCCGCATAGCTGTCTACACCTTTAAAAGAGTCAACACAGATGGCAAACCTTAAAGGTGGAGTCATTAATTACTATTGCACATCTGTTGCTGTTAATAAATATCTTGGCTAAGTAGTCTGGTTCCACGGGACTAGTGCTCTCCGCTCAATTTTGTTCACTGAGATTATAATCTGGAAACGCTGTTCGCATTAGCGTTTTCACAGCCACCCTGCTGGCGGACCAATAAGTGTGGGTTAGTGAGATGAAGTTGAAGTCAAGATAGTTTTTAAAGAGCTAGATGAGGCATTAAAAACAATTGTAGCAACGCCGATTGGTTCAACACTGTATAATGGTTTCATTATTAACTAGGGGTCTATGTCCAGTAGGAGGAAACAACAGTTAATGGTAAATTGACTGCTTTTATATAGTACTTTGCCTCACATTCACCCATTCACACAACAATGGTGATTGCTGCCATGCAAGGTGCAACCAACCACCAGGAGCATTTGGGCATTAGGCATCTTGCTCAAGGATGCTTACAGGTAGGTAACCTACAACCCTCTGGCTGAAAGCCCAACACCCAGACCACTGGGCCATCCTGCCCCTTCAACATAGCAAACATGATACATTCTCACAGGGATTTGAAAACTTTATGCTGTGGCCTTATTGGTGAAACATAGCCTGCCAATGTTCACCTTTGAAACCTTGCCAAACCACATTCATTATAATAATTGGTAATCTTATGATTATTAATATGTATTGATACCCTTTATTGAAAATTATGAAGTGTACACACATCTTTCCATTTTAGGCTATATGCTTTGCTTCCCCTGTAGAAGTACTGGCCTTCTTTTTTATTGTTTTAGAAAACGTCACAAAGCCTCATAACTATTACAATCTCGCAAGCCGCAGTTTGACTTTAACCCAAATATCAGTCGGGAACACCTCAAATTCAAGCACGTATGTCAATAAGGCGATGCTAATACATTTCAATGAAACTTTCTTAGGTCTCCATATAATTAGCCTGCCTATACTGTGTCACCCAATCAGACTGAAATATATGTACGCTGACGTTGCCATCTTTGGTAAAAAAAAGTTCAGCTTGACACCGATTGGCCTGATTGCTTTCTATATTATTGTTACTATTTAATGGTATAAAAGTTAATAATTTATTATTAAAGAATTAAAAAAGTTACAGTATAACTGGATGCTAGCCTGGGTTGATATTGTTCCAATTATCTGCCAATTAGAAAATAATAGAATATACATTTATATTATTTGCAGTTAAAAATAAATATTGACAATAAAAAATATTGTATACATTTTGTCTTTATTTATAATCCATTGTGGAAGACATACAGTAATAACATAATAAAAAGCTAATCTAAAACAATTAAATTAACGTGAAAGGTTTATGATTTCAGTGTTTTGCAAACACAACATTAATCCACTTCCATTATGAACACAAAATATGAAGTTAAGCCACATACCATAAATTTAGCTACTGAACGCTATTTATTTTAATTTTTTGTTACTAAACATTTTGCCCCAAATAGTGCAAAGGGCTTAGAATAGTTTTTTCCAAAGAATGGTTCCACACATCTTAGGTGTGTCTGTTGTTTAGGGACGGTGTGTATATGGTTCTGTAGGGGGTAGATCAGGCGCCTATTAAACTATACGAGCCCACACAGAGGTGACGACGGCTGCACCGATGACTGCCGTGAGTGACATCTTGTTTATGGGAGCGCCGCTCAGGATGGTGTTGCAGTTAGTTGTGTTGCAGCAACTAACGGTCGTTTGAACGCCAACGCCTAGCAGAGAACTGGTGCTGCTGTTGCAGGATGTTCCTTCAGTGCAGCCTAGTGTGTTGAAGCCAAATGTTGAGCTGATGGAGGGAAAACCTGAAAAAAGGTGTTCTGTTAGTGCTCAGTAAGACTGTTGTTTTGTATTGAATTAATAAATAGGCTACTGTGACAGATTACCCCCAATGGACACCAAAGTAAATATAACGTCTGCGTGTGTGAAAGAGATTACATACTTGCTTTTCCGTAGAAACAGACACTGGTGTTAGTGCCACATGTTGTCTGAGAAGAGCTCAGGCAGAAACCGAACACGCCCACACTGCATTTGTTACATGACAGAGATTCAGCTGAAACACAAATTTGGGTGGAATGAGAATTCCATTAAGAGATCACAAACTTGGCATTTGTGTTTGTAAAAGTGCAACAAATCCTGTGTTTCTTATCTCTCACATAATAGTTATCTCTATGTCAAAGTGCTTTTTATAGACAGCTATCTTATATACTTAATCAGGCTTCAGTCACCCAATCAAGAATCAAAAGGTTTTGGTTCATGGTGAATTTTAACCTATTACATTCATTCATTTGATTTACTATTTGTTAATTATTTAATTTGTATTACATTTTCACATAACCTTTTGGTTTGGTTGTTTTGACTTTTTTATGATTTAGAAAAACAAATGTATAAAAAAAAAAAAAAAAAATTTTTTAGTTTGCTATTTTTATGTGACAAAAGTGTTTAACAGACAAAATATATACAAAATATATTGTTTTACTTTAGATTGTTTTTTTCATGTCTAATATAATTTGTAAATAAACAGCATGTGGTCTATGAATAATTCATGTTTACGTTTATATGCACATAACATACTGTAATATAAAGTAAAAACAATGCATTTTTAAGTAGTAAAAAAAGATCTGTTGCAATCAGTGACTTTTTCTGAAAACGCAGCAGTCAGGGATAATCTCCAAATTGTCATTATTATTTCAGAATCCTTCACTTGTGAAGACATCACTGATCTTTCACTGTTTGAGCCGCCCAGCACCATAAATAGTTTAAATAGAATATATATTTAAATTGAGTGAAATTAGAGTTC
Source organism: Typhlichthys subterraneus (assembly GCA_027564835.1). Classification (NCBI taxonomy): domain Eukaryota; kingdom Metazoa; phylum Chordata; class Actinopteri; order Percopsiformes; family Amblyopsidae; genus Typhlichthys; species Typhlichthys subterraneus. Next base: position 5,470 of record JAODUH010080163.1, read on the forward strand.
AATTAACAAGGTGCAGATTAGGGTTAGGCATTCTGCTTAATGATGCCTAAAGAAATATTGATGAACACACACAAGCCACAACCTCTTCTCCAACACAACTTCCAAAAATTACAAGCTAATGAACAAAAAAAGTCCTCAATTGATGTATTCTCCTCTAACTCCTTAAAATGGACTATTTGTCTTTTTGATAAGACTTACCCATCACGAAGCAGGCAATGATTGCAATTACTCCATATACAATCCTGCCCATTTTGGTGTGAGGTTGATTCTTGACTCCTGGTAGAAAAATATTTTCAAAAAGTGGAGGTAGTATGTAGCTCTCTCTCTCTTAGAGGTATAGCTGGGAAGAGAGTGAATAAGCAAGTTTCCTGTGTACTTTGGGTTAAATAACCAAGGGGTGGCATGTACTCTTCTTTGGGGAAATACACGGAACACAGGTAATACAGGTAATACAGGTATGTCTGCATTCCACCAGGATGACAGCAGCTGTGTGGCAGTAGCCAAGCTTTCAAAGTCAGCCATTAAGGTGTGTTCATTTGGATGGGTATAAAGGGAACAATTGTGTGATCTTGTGGATTCATATGCTAATGCACCTGAGTTTGTCTCGTTTATTAATCTTAAAAATAATTAAAACCTTAGTTTGCGCTTTCAAAAGGTACATTTAATGACCACTAAAGCTCTAAATGTAATTTGTTTTAGACATCACTTTGTGAACTGGGGAACACCCTTGATTGGGGCCTTGTTACTTTGTTAAACACAAGCACTCTAAATGTTTAAAGTACAGAGCCTCGCTGGAGTTTGTTCATTAACATGTTTAACCGCCAGTCTCCCAGGGTATGTATTTTTATATTTGTCTTGCACTGTTTACATCTGCCACTGTGCTGTAGGCAGTTCTACTAGATCAAATTTAAACTATCCGTAATCTTGATACCATTGACATGGCACCCACATTCTTTAGCCAATTGGATTTACAAAGAGGGCCATATCAGGCACAAACTTGATCGCCATACTATACTCTTGGAACCATTGCCTTGCGAAACAGGTAGTGTACAAGTTCCCTATACAACTTCCAGGAAGGTCTTTGACATGCAAGGACTGAAACAATTATTACCAGTGAGTCAGGTGTGGTGTATAGAATCAAGAGTACCTTCCATTGTTGGGTAACCTGGTTTTACAATAGAAGGTACAGCTAAGAGTGTACTTTCACATTGTTTTGAGGCTGACCAAGACTTGTAGTCAGCCTTCCAATGGGTCTAACAAATTTCAAACAGAAACTGATAACTGGTCTGGCCAGTAAAACCTTTGGTGAGATCAAATGTCAATATTCATTACTGTATATTCTAGTCAAGACGCACAATAGAGTCAACATGGTAGCATACAGTGACAGAAGGGGGGGGGGGGGGGGGGAAAAAAAAAAAAAAAAAAAACGCATAATTTAGGAATAAGTGTTTATTTAGAGTTCATAAAATTAGGCATTCACCAATAAGCAAATATCCAAGGCAAGTTCCATAAATGTAAAGTCCCAGATACACAAAATTGACTACATACTTCACACCCATTACACAATCTTGATTAAACAGTTTCATGCATGCCAGAGCTTGATTTGCCCTTAGAGATTCTAGGAATGCCACAATGATCATGGTTAAGTGAGACTGTAAACAATCAGTGCTTCAAGTAACGGTAATTAAAGCAAATATACCACATTTTGAGACTAGCCAAATACAATGCAGTATACAAAGAGTTTACAGTGGCTCTTAAAGTATAGCATAACAGTCTGTATATGTGAGTGGTCATTCTTTTTACAAGGCAATGGTGCAAAGTAAAATGAAACGCTACCCAATAAAAATATAGCCAGAGAATCCCATACCAGCGTTGAGCCGTAGGAGTACATTGTGACGTTTGATTCCCTCGCCATAAATCTATATCAAGTTGCAAAATTGAAGGGGACAAAGTTCGCATGACTATTAGGGATGAACATCAATTACATTCTACTTCTGAATATGGCTTACACAACAGTATCTTGAACAGATACAGTGATTTAGAAGTACTTTTTTAGTGCCAGCAAAATATACAGAAAATGTTGATTTAACTTTATCATACATTTGGCAACTTTGAGGACTCCTAACTGCCACAAAATCTGACCAGACGTTTAGTGGGGGGGGGAGAAAAGTTTACAATGCACCTAACTCGTCATAAGGACGACAGTAAACTCTGAAGGCACGCGTGTGAGAAACAAGTCAGTGTATCAGACAAGCAGTTCAACCTGCATGTCTGCCACTAGTTAACAGTGTATGCGTTAACAGTGCACATGCAGAACGTCAGCCATCTTACACCAGGGCCTTCGTTAGAAGCAGCGCAAGTGTAGCGATGGCCAGAGGAAAGGTGCTGATCCTGGGCAGAGCGGGGGCGCTGTTGCACAGGTCGGTGTTGCAGCAAGTCTTGTAGACAGTGTAGATGGAGGTGTTGGAGGACGCAGGGAAGTTGACATTGCTGGTCATGTTGCATTGATTTATATCCAAGCAGCCCTTCACTTTAACATCCACGAGACCAGCTGAAATGAGAATCAAACTGGTCACCCCCACAAACTGAGCCGAACTTTAGCATGCAAAGCCGCTGTCGTGTAAACACAGCTTGTCTGAGGTGGAGCCAAGAAAGCTACTTGAGTAATGTTAAACAGTCTAATGCATTTGATTACAGGCACCACAAGTTGCTGAAGCAACATGGTTTCCCAAGAGTAAGGTCTGCATTTCTTACATTTAACACAATTATTCAACTACTTGCTAAAAAAAAAAAAAAAAAAAAAAAAGAAAACAAGTTAAAACTGGGATTTAATTTCAGAAATAGGGTATGCTTTTCTTTTGAGGCAAAAAGGAGGCTTGTGTCAGCCACTTTTATGCCTATGCTGGACTATGGTGACATTTTATACATGAATGCTTCTGCTCAGAATTTGAAATCACTTGATACCCTCTATCATTGAGCTTTGAGATTTATTTTAAAGTGTAAAACTCTTACTCATAATTATATATGATAATGTTGGTTGGCCTTCCTTAAACACTCGTAGGCTTAGACACTGGTATATTTTTATCTACAAGGCATTGCTGGGTATCTTATCATCTTATTTGTGTGATTTCATAATTTTTAAAGACAGTAGGTATTCTCTGCATTCACAAGACCTACTTTTGCCATCAGTACCTATTGTTAGAACTGAGTTAAGCAAAATGGCCTTTAAATATTCAGCCCCTGCAGCTTGGAATGCCTTGCAAAGAAATTTAAAAATTAGTTGTCTTGTCACTTTTGGTAATTTCAAGGAAATTCTTAATTCTGTGGTTCAACGATTCTTTTCCTTGTAGTGGTTTTTAGTCTGTACTTGATTTCGGAACCTAATGTTTTATTTATTACTCGTTTCATCTGTATTGTTGTGAAACTAACCGGTCCATACCCAGGGCACTCTTGAAAAAGAGATTTGAATCTCAATGAGTATTTCTCCTAGTAAAATAAAGGTTTAATAATAAAATTACACTGTGGTTGACAGTGAATGTTTAGAATGGCTTTGTGCATTTTCTATGGGTTCCATAAATAATATTCAAGGCAGAGAACAGCCAATGATTAGACTCACTCATCCTTTGAGAATGGCCGTCATGTTAATAGTAACTGGAGTACCAGCATTGGATCCAGGGACAATGCTTTTAATAGTTTGATGTGTTGCCACAATGCAAATTAAGCAGAACTCTCCATCTTTAGACTTGATGGAGACGTGACATACTCCAAAGATCAGAGAGATGTGCACACAAGGTGGCAGTGGAACAAGACTCTTGCAAAACAAACAGTGTGACCCATGTTGACCTTACCTGCCTTCCCAGATCCACTATAGCACTGCTGTCCCGCACTACAGGTTGTTGTCGTATACAAGCACAGGTTAAAGATAGAAATGTCACAGTTGTAGCACTTTAAGGCATGACCTGGGAATAAAGGTGGACACAGAAATGTACATTTAGCAGATAGTCACTTTGTTTTCAGGCAGGCATGTTGTGTGCCATATTTCTCAATTCAACAAGCAACTACAATATTCTCTTGGTAAAGTGCAACACCCGTCACTGTCGAGGAAACACCCAAGCATACGCGTAACAAGCAAGTCTCGTGTTACACAGCACACGACTCCCATAGAAACAGCCACAGTGCAGTCCATACACTGCAGCTACACAATATCCAACACTAAAGAACCACCAATTTAAAGCCATTGCCTAGAAGTAATGTTTGTAATGTCATTTTATTTGTATGCTGCGGTCAACCCAAATGTCCTAAACATGGAAATTAGAGCAAGACAGTAGCCTCACAGCAAAATATATTCACACGCCCCACTTGAGATGAGTGGCCCCTGTGTAAATGCAGTTGAACCTGTTCCCTGAGTCACTCACTATACGCGCCTCACCACAGAACAGGACTCACGCAGATTAGCAGATGAGCAAACAAGCACATGACTGACACTTAATTCCAGATACCCAAGCTCATGTGCCAACAGTTCTGAATAAGGCAGTTGACAGAACAGTTGTACAAAAACAGAACAACCTGCATTTGCTGAAGGTTCCTTCAGCGCGTGACAACAGTACAATACAGTCGCGTTAAATCAACTGGTCTGAAGGAATGTTTGAGAAGGGTTTGTATCCAAATGGACTGCATTCTTAAACCATACATGCTTCTGTTGAGACATCAACTTGCCTACTAGGTACACAAGCAACATTTTAACTACATAAAGGGACACTAGTCTCCCTGTTGCCATGTGCAACAGAAAATAAGTGTTAAACTAATGCCACCTGTAAACGGGGGCCCTCAGATATTGTGGCCTTTAGAGACCCAACTCTGCCAATTTATAGGTGCCGGTGAACTCCTTCCTGCACAGATGAGACCAGCCCCTCCCTGAACAGCCTGTATGTTGTCAAGCGTCTACGCCTCCCGCCCTCCCTGAAAATGCCAACCCAGCACAGTTAAACTGTTTACTACGAGGAGGAGGAAGCAGAACACAAACTACTGTTCTGAGGAACTCTAGGCAGCTACAGTGACAGACTACCTCCTTGGATCACTACAAAGCTTAGTTTATACATACAGCATTAGATACTAAATACACTTAAAATGCTTGTTGTCCCAGCGACACCTATTGCATCCCAACTGGTGGATTCATCCCCTAGTTTTCACATTTCAGTTTGTCCTCGTCCCAGGGAGGGGAGCAGGTTATGGGGCGTTTGGGCTCGTGGAGCCCTTTTGAGACTAACGTGATATAAAGGTTATACAAATGTGATTACTTGAACATTAACCAGCACAGTACACTAGTCCCTAGGTTTTGTAAAGTCAAAATATCCATGGCTGCCCAATTATCGTCAAAACCTGCTCATCTGACCGCCTGGCTGTTTTGAGCTTTGCTAGATGCCTTACGCCACCCAGTGGTCAAAATACCACAAAAAGTCACAATATTAGTAAATGAATGACCCCATTGTTCAAGAAAATCAGTAGCCTACAAGCTACACATTACAATCATTACTTAAATACATGTTTGAGAAGTGCCCCGTGTAGGCATGATAGCCTCAATGTTTTAACAGGAACAGATTTAAAGACAAAGTCAAACCAAACACCCTGGAGGAATTGCTAAGATGTCTGCACGTAGACTAGCCAAGTAATAGCGTGCTTTCTGCCCACAAGGGGCAGCAATGCATCAAGTAAAATATACGTTATTGGGATGTGGTGAGGGTTACATTCCGTTTGTTAGAGCAGGCAGCTATAAAGAGCTGTAGCGCCTATAAAATCACCTGTAGCCAAACTAGGTGATTTGTGCAGGGGTAACAGTCGGTCTTGTCAGGGACAAGTTACCCTTAAAAACCACACGCATTGTCAATAGCCAGGTTCATGCAGACTATAGGGGCCACAAGCTCAGCCTGAAGCCTAGCGAGATGGATTATTGAGTTATCACGAATCTGATTCAATTTAAAGTGAACGGAAACAACTTAAAACATTGAATACATCTGTTAGATGGACCAACTCATTTGCCTAAAGGTTAGACAGGCCCAGGCGAGTCAAACAATTTCATATTCATTTCCAAATCGCGTGACTGCGAACAGCCTATAGTCCTACCTGCTGAATTAATCTACCCATTTCACATATGCTTTAATGTTATTTTCATCAGATACTAATTTAATCACAGTAGGCCTACATATGCAGGCATTTAACACAACCGCGAGATTCAACCACCCATAATGAACACTGAGCGCCATATCAATAATAGCTGAGAAAACAAGTTCACGGTAGGCTATAGCCTATGCACTGGACTATAAAGTATATACACACGCACACACACCAGCTTCTATAAAAACCTACAACTCCGCTAGACTGCAAACTCTGACATGGAATTCGAGACGACCGTTGTCTCAGATTAGGAATTTCGTCATCTAGGTTCAGGACGGCCGGTGCAATTAGTCTTTGTTAGCAAAAAGACTTAACTCACACCCATTCCACGACTTAATGAGGCTATATTCTGAAGATAGTGTTCTCCCTAAAATGAACTCCATTAAGACATAATTGACAGCATTTTCGTCTTCAGGTAAACTGTATAGGCTATGTGGAAAATACATAAAACTGAGCATTTAGGCGATAACTTCAGACGACAATTTAAAAAACATTAAAAAAAAAAAAAAACAACGAACAATTACGTTTTACACTGATTATGCCATAAGTATTGGCCTATATGGGTTTCCCCCCCGATTATGCCATAAGTATTGGCCTATATGGGTTTTCCCCCCTATAACTAGCTAGTAAGCCCCTACTTAATATAATTCATATTAAAACGTCACTCAAACGGCAGAAGCTAGACTGGAAAAGGATCGCATTGCAAACAAGTAATTGAATCACAGTTAAATGTTTTGGTCCTCGCTCCTTACCGATCCCAAAGCAGAATCCAACTGTAAAGATAGTTAGAATAATTTTGTTCATTTTGGAGGACTGTAGAGTGTGCCTAGCTCACAAACTGGATACGTTTCCAAGCGCTCAGAAAGCAAAAGAACACAAACTCTGCGTTTATACTTCAAGGTAACTAACTTAACCTCAGTGATTATATATAGCCATCCACCCTTCTTTTTAGACGTCACCGTTATCCAATTCGACGATTCCTCTTGAAAAAGCCACACCCTTTTCTGACGCCCACGAGTGCGAATAGATCTTAACGCACCCCTGACAAATGGAAAGGAGTTAGACAGTGGAAAGGAGGTGCCGACGTTTTCATTACAATTAAGATGAATGAAGCACACAGGTGAACAGCATCAAGGATACTCAGGCAAACAAATATTTTAGTAATTATATGACATACAGTGAAAAAATTGTCCACAAGTCCAAATCCAATAATAATATGTATAAATATATATTAAATATATATATTTTTTTCTTTATATATATTTTTATCTAACCATATTGTATTTAATAAAGATTATACAAAAGCAATATTACATCTATATCAAAGTTTGCTAAATAACTAAGTAATTACTCAGTAAAGCCCTTAGGAAAAATAATACACTATTCATATACATTTTCTTATTCCTATATGTAAAAGATACAGTCCACATGGCAGAAGGTACATTCTGCAATGGTGTTCAATATAATAGTTGTATTGAAATTGAATACAAATTGAAATTGAAACAAGCTGTGCTGTTTGAATTTTACTTTGAACCCAGAAACGTTTTTACAATTTGGAGTGTATATTAAATAAATTTGATCAAGAGTGAATAATTCCTTTTCATTGTGCATTTTAAGGAAAGGTTGTGCTTGAGCAGAGTAATTGTTCCTAAAGCCAGTATAACCTGTTGATGGCATGTTAGAACATCTTACAGTGTGAAGTTTACTGTGTTTCGTTGACATACTGTGTTGCTATGTAAATTCATAGTGAACAGATTGTTATGCTGATATTTCCATATTACGTTTGTACATGTGAATTACAATGGCATCCCATTTATAATATAGATACATTAAGGAAACCATGTAAATTTTTCAGGACTCACACTAGATGTCAATGTGAAAAGTATGGCTCTGTCTATTGTGCAAGAGGAATACAGTTAGCCAATGGCATCTTCAAAATAATGTCAAATTAACAGGGTGTTACATTGACTTATGCAAATTATTCTTTGTTTGCCGACAGATCCTGTACTGTGAGGCTCGGTGCATGTTTCTCAACACTTGTCAGATGATATGATAACAGAATGAGAACACTGAACCTCCAGTGGTCACTCACAGTATAACTAAAATTGCAGGTATAAATTGTCCATGGATTCTGGAGAAAGATTGTTGGTATTTGAACTTGATCAAATTCACTGCCATAGGATGCTTCCTCAGAAGCTCCAGCCCCCACATTGGAAACACATTGTGAAGGCTAGGATATTGTTGCTGCCATTCGCTGGGACCTTGAACAACAGCCGAATACCAATCTGGCAAGGCTAATGTGTATAGTCTGTATACACAGCCGGCTCAATAGGTGTAGTCTCTTGGTTCAGGTTGGTACTCCAAAAAGATGTACAGTCTCTTGGTAGTGTAACAAATTACTATTTCCAAAATTGTAATAATATTACTATTACTTATCCAAGTAATGCTGCATTACTGCGTTACAAGAACGAGTTGTCTGGTCCTAGCAAATTTATGGTAGGCTAAATGAACCAACCTGTCAATCATCTGGTTTGAGAGGCTGCAATGTTTTCACTTTGGCTGATTGTTGACTCCTCCTTATTGCTCTGATAGAGGATTCAATTATAAAATGAGCTGGCTACACAGGACGTAATTTTTCGGAAGGGGTGAGGCAGTGTAGTAATTACTTTTAATACCCAGCAATAAGTAACGTAATAAGTAGTATGTTATTACAATAAGAATGAAAAACGAGAAAATTGCCAAACACTGCTTTCAACTAACTATGGCAAGGCTATCACTTGGGCAACTGGCTTTGCATCGTTGGTGACCGAAACAATAGATTTGTGTTGCAATGGGAACTGGGCACGCAGTAATGTCTACACCTGATAGTCTCATGCCAGGACCAGTGCGCACCCAATCTAAGAGGAACCCCCGACATCTCCCCTCAGGCCCTGTAGCACCCCTACCTATTCCTTAGCAGGCTTGGTCATTATGTTGTATGTCCATTGACCGTATGTCACTGACCTACCAGTTTGTATGTGTTGTTTCTGTGAGGATTAACATGCTGCCTTACATTTGATTGGGACTCGTCTACAGGCGACTAGGCCAGGCAAACGGGGCTATGCCAGGCAAATAACATAAGGACAGTGTATAGTGAACAAAGGATGAGGAGGGATAAGGAAAATCCTCCTCCGGGAAAGTAATCTGATTTTTATTTTACTTTTTGGCATTTTACCCCTGCTTGGAACATTTAATGGTTTGTTTCTTATTCCTTATTTTATAAAAAAATAAAATAGTGAAGCACCTATTTGCATGTAATCTCTTTACTGTGAAGCACTTTGAGCTGCAATTCTTATATGAAAGGTGCAATACATATAAAGTTTATTATAATGAACTCTCAAAGGCAGGTAATACTACAATCCTATATGGATTCTCCTGTTGGGCCGCTGTCTTGATCCTCTCCCTGGTCTCCCCACAGCTCTCACTGGTGCATGTTCCATCATGTGTTTATAGGCAGTTTGGCTTGCCTGGGGACACATTTGCCTCACCTTTCAGGTATGGCGGGCATCTACGGAGTTTACCACTGTTTGTCACATGTGAGCCTAACCTTCTGGTCTTCATCCTCGGTCCAACGGGCCGGCGGAGACTAGGACGGTACCAGAGAGCATGAAACAGAGCTAGGACGGTACCAGAGAGCATGAAACAGAGCTAGGACGGTACCAGAGAGCATGGAAACAGAGCTAGGACGGTACCAGAGAGCATGAAACAGAGCTAGGACGGTACCAGAGAGCATGAAACAGAGCTAGGA
>JAODUH010080174.1:0-15425 GCA_027564835.1 Typhlichthys subterraneus
GTCAGAGCTTGCTGATGTTGCTCGGGAAAGGGAAGTTTGGGGTCCCTTGCTGAAGCTGCTGCCCCCGCGACCCGACTACGGATAAGCGGGAGAAGATGGATGGAGATATATATATATATATATAGATAGATAGATAGATAGATAGATAGATAGATAGTCTATCAATATTCAACCTAAATATATCGAGATAGGTTTTTTGGTCCATATCGCCCAGCCCATATAACTATACTGAGTTGATATATTGTGGACACCTATATGGAAGCCCAGGTTGCTTCGATAGCGTCCTTCAACTTGTCTGCATTGTTGGGTCTTGTGTTTCATCTTCCTCTTGACCCCACACATTTTCTATGGGGTTCAGGTCAGGTGAGTTTGCTGGCAAATCAACTAGTACTCCCATGGTTATTAAACCAGGTATTGTGTCCTGCTAGAATATGAATCAGCATTCAGATTCTGTGCCTCCCCACTCTTGCTTCAGACTCTGGGACTTTGATTTCCAAATTAAATACAACATGTACTTTCTTCTGAAAAGAGGCATTTGCCACTGAGCGACCACTTATTTTCTCCTTAGTCCAGGTAAGACGCTTCTGACACGGCCTCTATGAGGAATGCGACAGTTGTAGCCCATTTCCCCCCTTGTGGAGGGTCTCTTCTGCACAACTGTCAAGTCAGCATTGTTCCCCATAAAGCCTACTGAACTGGACTGACCCTTTAAAGGCTCAGGAAACTGTTGCAGGTGTTTTGAGATAATTAGCTGATTAGTGTGACACCTTGAGTCTACAATATTGCACTATTTAACAAGATTCACATTTTCAGAGATACTGAATTTGAAATTTGCATGAGCTGTAAGCCGTAACAATCAAGATTAAAACAAATACAGGCTTGAACTATTTCAATGTGTGTAATTAATTCACGATATACTGCACGAGTTTCACTTTGTCAATTGAATTATTTAAATAACTAAACTTTTCCACAATATTCCAAGATATTGAGATGCAGGTGCCTTTATAGTAGAATACTAACATAATAACAATGTTAAATGTCTGTATCCCACAATCCCATTTCTCATAAATAAAGTAAAAACCAATTTAAAGCGTGGTTATGTTTGGGCTGTAACTACAGTGCTATCAAACCAGACTTTGCGCATCACAGTGCCCAACTCTGACAACAACCCCAAAGGACTGTGCATGTTCCCATGGCGATAAGAGACTCCTCTTGGAAACCCCCAGCCGCCAATGCCAATTTCAGGTTCAATGCTGGCCGGCTGGGATGAAGAGCAAGCAGATCAATAGACGTCTTGTCTTTCCAGGCAGACCTACTGCCAGGAGGTGATCAATGAGCTGAGAGAGAGACAGGACAGGATGAGCAATATGTGACAGGCATCTTCAATTTCAAAGTGAATTGATCGTTATTTCGTTTTAAAAGGACCAAAATCATATTATTTATTTGTTGGCATTGCACTTTTCATACCCTAACATAAATGTGTCTCGCAAGTGAGAGGATAGGTGAAGAGGTAGTGGTATAATACAGAAATAATGTCACACCAGATCTGACATGCAAAACAAACTGTGTGTTCACACCGGCCAGTGGCAAGCAGTGGTAATATATTTTCTATGCGAAGCCAGCGTCGCTCGGCGGTGAGAAGCGTTGAGGAGCGTGTTTTGGTTGGTATAGGCATCGACAGAAGCTGAAGTTAAGTCAACTTTATGGTAATGAGCTATGAGAGGAGAATTCTAGAAAGTCGTTCAGCCGTACTGTACGCCAACAGGGTCACATAATCATTAATAATGGTAAACTCGCTACAGCAATGATAATGTTTGGTAGGAACCATCGTTCTCTAGAATTCTCCAGAGTGGAGCACTGCCTCCGAACCGCATCATAGCTCATTACCATAAAGTTGACTTAACTTCCCACCAAACAGTTCTCAAGCAAAAATGAAATTGATCATTGCTGTGGCGAGCTTCCCATTATTTATGATTATATGACCCTATTGGCGTACAGGGAGAAAAATAAGAAAAATTATGCCTGGACCAAGGTGTCTGACATTGTTGGCGTTCTTGGCGAGTTGGTGCATATTTTTTAATGCTACTAGGCTAGTGCATAATATTTTATAAAAATCGTAGGGAATTACATGCTCTGGCACCATAATATGCTTTTTATTTAGCTAATTATTATAACAGCGTGATTAAATCTGCAACTAGAACAGTGTGTGTGTATTTTTATTTTTAACAGCACATCATACAGAGCTCTCACAGACTTTGCTTACCTGAATAAAATAATGATGTAATTACAGTATATGGATGCAAGCACATACAGCGAAGTAATTTTTGCAAGGCCAACATTCGAACGAACGTTGCCACCTCTTCAATACGTCAGAGCGTCCACAAATCTTTGTACAACGTCGGTGGCCGGGCAGCCAGAGCAAATGTTGACGCTCTCGCCGCTGGCCGGTGTGAACGCACAGTAAGGCACGCAATACAAAACAGGACATTCATATTGTACAATAGACACGTGTCACCAATGGACCACAAACTCACTGAATGCATCTTTTGCTTTCTCCCCTAATGTCTGTGAGACAGGGACTAAAGGAGGACTGCTCACAGAGGTAGCAGAGTGGCTGCAGACAAAGAATCCAAGTGATGGGTTTCCAGGCAAAACACTGGATCAGGTTTTGTGTACCAGCCCTCTGGCCAACATCTCCCTCCTAGGGATCATGTTCATTTGCCATCCATTCATCCACAGTAGCACCTACGTGTGTGTGCGCGTGTGCGTGCGTAACGCTAGACTAATGCTATGTGCATGTAGGTACTTGATTGGACTAAAGCTTTCAGAAGCCTCCTAATAAGCTCTGGAATTTCAAGAATGTCACCGGGAGGGATGGTGCTTGTACACCAACACACACACACACACACACACATGGATTAAAATGCTATAAAGGCACCCGGCATTTCATGGAAAAAGCTCATTAAGAGCCAACAGCAGAATGAACACGAGTATCATGAGAATGGCTGCCGTAATTTTGTGTCATCAACTGCTGAGCAAAACACAGTTCTCTTATCGCTCCCTCCCCCTCCCCCCAATGTGCCCTTAGCACCCAAACCTGTCCTGTGCACAAGACAAGTGACCTCTGAAGTTAGCACCCTGTACAGCACACAGTTATAAAACAAAAGCATTTTGTTTTGTATGTGCATTGTGTGTGCATGCAAAAGCAAACATGTTGCTCACACCGGAGCATGCTTGAACCACTTATTTTCTCCTTAGTCCAGGTAAGAATGGAGAATGCTTTTATTTTATTTTTTATAATAGCGACCTCAGCACCCCATTTATGTTAATTTCACGTATATCTGGTCACATGCAAGTGTGCACCACTTCTGCAGGTTAGTGCAAACAAAACCAGCATTTGAGCTTCATTATTTAAAGTTTGATTGAGGTTTAATTTATGACAGGGGACATCATCGCCAATGTTTTGTATTGCACTGGAATGGACCGAAGATACACTTATAAGCCTTAATGTGGAACTGTAACAGGTACCGTCGCTATAATGATTTGCGCACACATTTTATTTTGTACAATGCACAAATTCTCGTTTTCTCATCATATTGGGTGCCAACTTCATGGAGGTGCCAGTGTCCTTGAGAAATACTGTATATCAGTGCCCACATCACTCCCATGGTGTCCTTACAACACTGAACTTCCTAGGGATACTAGGAGCTTGCAACAAGTTTTGGAATTGCCCCAGTGTTGCAAAATTCAGGCTGCAACATTTATACAGAGAGTACACTTTGCAATCTTTCAGACTGGCGACAAGCAATTGCAGTGCTTATAGAGTTCACGTGTTGGAGCACAAGCGTGATAGCCACACGCTCACGCTGCCGAAATCTAGTAGCATGTATGTGAATGAAGAAATGTGTGCACATTTTATTCAACGCATTGACTAAAACACTGTTATCAAGAATTTTTCATCTTTGGGGGTTACAGTATGGCCTTAACATTGTGTGTCCAAACTGTAGGCAAATATAGAGTGGGAGCCAGTTGGTTGTTGCGCATTAACGCACGCACACGGTACTTACGCTGACTTTGAAGGCCTGGACGGTGTTGTCCAGGAGCAGTACCTTACACACCACCTGTGTGTGATGTCTGTCTCGCTCCAGCTCCGTCGCACGGACATTGTAGGATCTGCCGGCAGGCAAGCGAAAGCGCGCGCTCATCACGCTCCTCCCAGGCTCTGCATGCGCACACACACACACACACCAGAGAATAATGATGACTGGTGGTGAATACACACATCCTGCATGGCATCGTTGCAGCTCTGATGGGAAAATTAGCGTGAAAGTGTGAAAATTAAAAGCGAGCCATACTGTAGCAGGATGTTGAAAGAAAGGATGGTTCCAGTACCATTACGAGGTTTCATGTGCTGGCTTCCTGCCTTCTGTTTTTGGCAGGGTATTTTCCATGTGTAGCATACGCGTGCACAACACCTTAGCATAACTAGTGTTTTGCCTCTATTTGATGTTGTCCAGTGCTTGGATTCAAACCGAAGCACATGTGCACACGCATCCTTGTGTGACATTCAGTGCAATAGGGATTACTGTCATACAGGCCAGATACATTAAGCTCCTATCATAAATCATTTAAATCAACATTGAATTTTTTGGGGGGAAATGTATAGAAATAAAAGCTTTGCAATATATATTAATTAACATTCAGGGCACATATCTGTAAACACATACTATGCAAGGGCTTCATCCATTGATAAAGAATACAGCAAGCTGAATTGTATGATAAAGTCTAGGTCTCTCATTGTTATCCTGATATTATGCGCACACACACACACACACACACGCACACACGCACGCACGCACGCACGCACGCACGCACGCACGCACCAACAGGCCAGGACCAGCTTCAGGGATTCCCTTGCTTCATGCTAAAGGATGTCAATAAATAAGCAGGTTGTACATAGAGGCTAAAATCTACTTAGCTCCTGAAACTTTGTTAGTTTGGTAGTTTGTTAGAGTTAGATTTAGCATAGAACGCATTTCAAATTAATTCCTAGTAGCATGGTTATGAGAAATGGATGTACTGTAACACATTTTACCTGACATTTACATGTAAAACAATCTGACACATCTGATCCATGATTCACTGGTTTGGCTTTGCTGTGTGAGACATATGTGGTTACATGCCGCACTTTGTGTCTGTCTTCTGTATGTAGAGTATGTGGCAGTGGCAGCTCAGACGTGAACATGTCCACGTGTCGAAAATGTTCAGACAACAAACTCAACTAACCAGGAATGTAACAAGACAAATCTAAGCCATGCACCACCACCCACACAATTGCGAAAAGGCTAAAATGCCAATCATTTCCGTGTCTGGTAAGGCTTTCTGAGTCAAATAAAGCCACAGAGTATTTTTGTTTTAGTTAGGGGACAGAGGGACATGACCCTAGCGTCCCTAACCTCTTGTGGTAAAAATGAATCTCCACTTGGCTGTCTACATTGTGTGTGCTCTGTTGTCATCACCACAAATACAATGGCCACCGACAGATTGTGATTGCAGAGTGGCTCCGAAGTTTCAAAGAAATCTGTTAGACAGTTCATGTCAGAACACCCACACACACTAGGGCCAGTGCCAGTCACAAAGCTAAACTAGAGTTTACTTATGAAACTTAAAGGTATGGTCAGTCATTCTTGATAACTTGGAGCTCAAATCATAACAGTATTGCTCCGCGGTTCTCCGCGGGCAGCGCATCATGCAACAAAATGCATTGTCAAGAAAAGCGTAGTGCTACGGCTTTGTTTTTTTTTGTACGCCGGTGTTCGCCATTGTGTTTATGTTCCAATTTATGGAGCCAGGGCTGTGTAGAATTATGTGATTATTTTTTTCAACACACAGAGAACAGTAAGCTAGAGAAATGCAAGGAGATATTTGTTGAATTTGAAAAAAAGTGTATTAGCTTACATTTAGCTTGCAATAGCTGACTATACTTTTAATTAGAAAGTGAGATTAATAGCTTTTCACTTCAGACTTGAAGCAACACAATCATTTCAAGTTTAGCTTGCACATAGTCATCTTAAATATATGTTTATTTATATTTAATTCACAATGGTAATAAAGGGTCACAATATGACATGCAGGTAAGACAGGCAAGTGACATGCAGGTAATACAAGCATTTGAGCTGTAGTGTGTGACAGCTAGTGTAGAGAACACATGCACACAGAAGCACATATTGCCGCGCGGACGCACTTTAAGATCACGTTCCCAGAGACAAACGCTGATAAGGGATAGATGAAGAAGCTCTCTCTCTCTCTCTCTCTCAGATAAGACGGTAAGACACACACACAGCCTGACCTTCTCTGCTCTTCTCCATTTATACGTCTATGTGTCTACTAAACCCTTAAAGAAAAGGCTAGTCGCACATACAGCAGAAGAACATAAGTGAACAAGATTGGTCTTAAAAGGCTTTCTGCCACTAGATGGCATACTAGAGGACAAGCATCTAAGACCAAAACAAATGCTTCGTGGGCCACAAAAACACACACATGCATACACGTACACAGTACAGTGCCTGCACTAACATGCATGCGCTGAAATGACTTACAATTTTAAGTTAATGTTGGTGTTAGCTCGTATAAAACCTTGAACATGCTATAGCATTTTAGCCCGATTCTCAGGGATTTACTGGTTGGACTTATCCAGTGTTAATGTGAGAGGCTGCAGACCTGGTTTTGAAGCCGCCAATCAAACCAATCACAATTGAGGATGCTCACAAAAGATTTGATGCTAATGGCTGCCACACGGCCTGGGTCCTGCAGCGTGACAAGATCATTGATTATCCTGAGGACACGCAAAGACTTGGTGGAGAGAAGCAAGGAAACATTTTCCATAAGAACACTAAAAATCATTGTCTACCCATAGGTTAGAGTTGCCCAATTATCCAATTGAAAAATAACAGCTGAAATCATAGCGCAACTTCACGGCGCAAGTCGATCCAAGACAGATATGGCCAATCTGTTTTTGCTAATTTAGGGTAAAAAAGTGTAAAAAAAAAAAAAAAGAATAATCGGTAAGAGTGGTGGGGGGCATGCAGGGAAGATATGTAATCATCACATTGTTACATTATCAGCAGAGATCCTGACCAGGTTTGGACCAAAATGCTGGAACGTAGCATGAGTAGGGCTGTCGCGGTGAAGAAAATGTACATGCAGTGATTTAGGTTGGTACTGCGGTATTATTGCCATTTTCTGTTTTGAATGATCAGGTTCGTGGCGCAGAGCTTCTGAAATAGTGTGATTGTGGGCCATTTAGGCAACGTGATCTCAGTCCGTTGTGAGACAATTGTTCAACAGCACAGGCCTTCTAACAGTTTAGTCCTGGTGTTCTGACTACGTAGGCGACCACGTGGAACTTTGTCGGGTAGATGTTTGGCCAAAATATCAGCTGGAAACCATGACTAATTAATTAAGATCAAAAGCTTAAGGCGCTCCAATCGTAGCCTACACCGCATTCATTTAGGTACCATGTAGACATAAAGAAGTGATTGCACAGTAGTCTGTTTTCGGTTGAACAACCCAAAAGGTTAGGGGACAACATATTTGTTTTTCTTTCCCCTCACGAAATACAGACATGTCCCAAAAGAATCACTCGAGTGTGTGTGCGCTGCATGGTGAGCTCCCCAGACTAAGGACAGCACTTTACTAAACTGTAGTTAAGCGCTGTAAAGCGTAACGTTGTAAATACATACACGATTATCGCGACAGCCCTAAGCATGAGCAACATAAAGTGTGCAAATGGCACCTCTAATAAACCAGCAACATTAAGGATGGTAGTCTAGTTTATTGTTGCACAAAGTAGGCCAAAAGACCACACAAAAGTAGCATGTGATTTTGTATAAGCCTGTGCTTAGTGCACATTTGACTAGTGATACCACACAACATATACGCCTATGCTAAAACGTGGTCTGACTAGGCGGAGACGCCAGCACGATATTATTATTTTATTAAACTAGCACTGCGTCGCCTGACTCTCGTGCTGAACCCATCTCACGCCAATTTGACCACAAGCGATGTCATGGCAAGCCGGACAAACAGCTAATGTGCCCATGTGAGAGAATCAGCACCTTGCGCTCACTAAATTCTCACTACGTATGTGTTAGCGCTACCGCTGGCCTTGCACCAAATAGAGCCCAGTGGCTGTCACTTAGAGTGAGAGACACTGCATTTTCTCACTGTTAGGATTTATTGGAAATGTAGTATGCTACAATATTTAGTGTGCTACAATCAAAAGGTGCTTAACGCCTACTCCGATGCTAAAATAAGCATCTTTATTTATATATTGTGACCTTTAAGACTGCCTTAGGTATGCAGCAAAACTTTGAAGTTAATTTAAAAAGGTTTATTTTGTTGTCGTTTCCATTTGGCCAAAATTGCCCAAAATTACATTAAGCATTTTTATTGTGCTGCTGCTGTATTTCATACGGATATATTAATGTTGCCTTAACGCTCTTCAAATTAACCTATTGGCTTTCTTTCCACCCACTGCACTAGAGTATTTTTTTTTTCCCCCAGTCATTTTGTTTAGTTTTCATTCTGCTCCACTCAGTTACACAGGGCAGTCAGCCACACTCCCCTGAGAGAAGCATCCGGAACCACGCCAGCATTATTGCTTCCTGCCATCAGAGAGAGAGAGAGAGAGAGAGAGACTTCTTGACCCTAAAGCTTCCTGTCCACACACACCATTCAAAATATAAACACAAATTTAATTAGTCGAGCTACATATTAATTCTGGTTAACAATTAGTTTAATTGTGTCCTACTGAACTTCCACCAAATCTAATTTATGCTATCGGCAATAGAAAGCTTCAAAAGGGAAGTAATGTGCTGGAAAATGTCTCTATCTTGGACTGGAGCAGTCTAGTTAAACTCGCTGTTGTGAATCTTTCCAGTTGCTAGGTTCCCTCAAAAGTCGCTGCATGTCTGCTTTTTGTATTGCCTTAGGAGAAGAAGTAAACTAGTGGTTAGGAAGACATCTCAATGTTGACACAACAGAAACTAGGCCAGAGAAACACGCATCTAACAGGTCAATTAGATGCGTGTGCTGCGTGAGTGTACAGTAGTAATGTTACGTGATAAATAGGTTAGAAAAATGCTACTCTCATTGAATAGACTGAACCAATTATTGCTTGCTTGGTGGCTGTACAGTAGCCTACATGACATGTGGCGATGTCATTTTTCATTGCTACAAAATTGCCTGCTCCATCTCTCTCACACACACAAACACGCACACACTACCGGTATATCCCACTCCGCAAACAGCATTTTGCCTTCTGCCCATCAGTACCCTCCCCCATTCACTCTCTTCCCTTTTCTGCTTTATTCACAGTCAACCCCCTCCCTCCCTCAACCAGATTATGCTCACATTATCCAGGACAACACTGAAAAAGAGCATTCAGCCCGGGTCTGACCGTGTGTGCACGCATGTAAGGTGGCTGTTGCTCGGGGAATGCGGGCAACGCTCAACTTTTGACCTCCTGCGTGTGTTTTGTGTGTGTGGCCACGGCTGATGGCAAAGCCATACAGTGTGGCATGAGGGGATGTAACGGTATACTAAAGTCACGGTTCGGTTCACATAGCGATTTAGAAATCACTGTTCGGTAAATTTTTGGTACAATTGTGTTTTTACTCACATACCCTATACGCTTATAGACAATGTAAGCCTCACTTTTTTTTTCTTTTTTTTTTTTACAGTTAAGTGTCATGGAAGTATATGCCTATATTGTAGAAGCAGAAATAACCTACAAAGAATGATTGAAAATAAAAGATTTTATTAGCTCAACCACGCTCCCTTTCCCAATAATATAATTAATTCAACTTTGTTGCTCACGTCTTATTGTCATATTATACATTCATGGTTCTACTTAACTGGCTAAAACACACCTAATATGTTTATATATATACACAGCACAACTGACTCAATATACAAAATTCTCCATCACCTCCTCGACATGTTGCAATGCAATGTTTATTAAGAAAAAATTCCATACATAGGTTGTGCAGTGCAGTGCGGGGAAATTTATGCTGCTAGCCTATAATATATATATTTTTAAATTGTATTAGATTAGTTATCAAAGACTTAACCTATTAACCTATCATAACTCCTCATTTCAACATAGCTTTGTGTATACTGGATGGGACAATATATATTATTGTTTATTGTGATAAAATAGACGATAATCATATGGTGGTGAATGCCCATTATTATGATTATCATGAATATCCTCACGTAAGTATGAATATTTTCACAAATAACTTGAAGAAAAAAAAGAAGCTATCTAGCTCACTTTTACTGTCCAATTGTATTGGTATACTGATTCATGGCGTATTAGCTAAGCTAAACCTCAACGCACATCGGTGGCCAATTGTTGTCTTTGTACAACCCGCACACGGTGCCATCTATACGTGCTTTGACGCACAGCTAGAGAATATGCCAATTATCTATTCACTCATATCGACACACCTGAAAACACGAGAGAATATGCAGTATTCCCCGGCTCCCGTAGCAGCTATTTTCTCTGCTTCTGTTGTAGCGCGACTGCGCCGTTCCTCGTTTTGCTATACGCTATCAACAAATGCTTATGGTAGCCTAGCTTCCAACTATGTTGTTGATCTGATGCTAACAAAACAATCTTAAGTGAACTGTTCAGATAAATAAATGAGCAAGGTAGTAATACAAAATAGACAACTAAAATAGGCAAGAGACATTTGGTCTTGTGACTCGCGTTGTGTGTAATATATCCTGTTGACGCACCACGATGCGACCGGACACAACGCTTCCTATTGGTGCTAGGAGCGTCACATGACGGGTCGCCGTGCACAGAGCGGGTCACGAGACCAAATGCCGGTAGTCTCTTGTCTATTGTACAGTATTTGTGGAATACGTCTCCATGGGTGGAACTAGTCTCCATGGGTGAGCAGTTACAGTTAAAGTATATTGGTGGTCTGACAAAAACATTGATTGTACCCGTTTATTGTATCTTTTGTTTAATATCAATAAAATTACATAATCTTAGCTTTCCAAAAATGTGTACAATAAACTATAGACTCAAACATTGTAGCCGTGCATATCCCAAAAGTTTGTAAACAGTCCTGTCAGCCCACTAGGAACAGATACATATTTTTTATCTTGTCCCCCACCCCCGAACCTTTAGGTATTCTCTATTAATTACTTCTAATCTAAAAAAAAAAAAATAAAAAAAATAAATAAAAAAAATTGTATTCGGGCCAGCCCTACAGGTGATTTAGCCTTCCATGTAGCCTCGGGCCACGTTCTTAGACCCTCTTCAACCACACCCATCCTGAATGGGTTTCCTCTGGCAGAAGCCCTCAGTTCTCTGCTCTAGCCAACGTGTCTGACATACCTGTAAACCAAACAGGTAGAATAACCCAATGAAGTAAATAACTGGTGTGTGGGAGGGTGGATCCACTGACCGAGATTAAAAATACAAGTATAAATATTGACTTTAAAATATGCAAAAGATGCTAGACAGAGCAATAGAGTGTCTGTCAGTTGGTTGCAAAAAGTAAAAATCTCATTAAGATTTCACACTGACAAATATTCACAAAGCTTTTTCAAGCAGTTCCAAAATCTCAGACTGACATGAATCGCTTCTAAATTATTGATCAGTACAATCAGTAAGAAAAGCATTTGCCTTGACCTTGCAAAAAGTTAAGACTGTAAATTAAAATTAATTATTGTGTACAAAGTTAAGAGAAAGCATCAAAGCATTTCATTTATGACAACGTTGACACTACAGCAATACATATGTATTGCATTTGTGTAGGCAGCCATTTGCGCGTGCAACATGTTGTAGGATTATGCTTACTGAACAATTTGGTGCCAGAGTGGACTAAAAGAGAGAAACATATAATACAAAAATATATAGAACAATCTGAAATAAGTTTGAAACATTGTAAACAGAATAACCAACTCTGGCATTGTATTCCAGAATACACTAACAATTATGTGCTGTAAACCTTAACCTCCACATACCTATAGACCTATTCTCTATAAAGGAAGAACATTCTAGACAGTTAGATGACAAACAGATGACATTCCATCTCAATAAACATTTCAAGCCACTTTAGCACTCGATTTTGGAACCAGACGGCAACGTCTGGTTCCAAAATCGAACGTTTGCAGCACAAATTGTACTACGGCAGGTTACATTCGTCATTTCTCTAAACACACACTCCAGCAAAAAATATTTGCTGAATCCATTATCACCCACACTAAGCTTGGTACGTGAGACAATTTATTTAAAAGGTGACGTATACAATAGCTAGCTAGGAAAGGAGTTCTAGACTAGATACTTCTGTATAATGTAGCACTTGATTCTTCCAAAACAAAAAGGAGAAAATACATAGACTAAAATATGTTAATATATGTAGTGTGCACATACAAACAAGCAAAACAGCCGGTTTGATTAAAGCAGCACATTTCCCTGATTTCGGCCTTCCTGCTGACACGGGCACCTTTAAAATGTTAGCGGGGTTCTTGTTCTGAGCATGCTGCAAATTTCCACCCGCATCAACCTAGACCTTGCACATTCCTGGCTCACCAGCTGTACTGGCAGGCAGGCCAGATGTCTCACACCAAGCGCACCCCTACAGTTACCAGTAACATTACCAGGTTATGTTACGATCACCGCACACCTGCTTTTAGACTGCCATTATCAGACCTAATATTCAGCTGCTAAACTGATTTTCTTATTTCCTGGACATCGTATCATGTAGAGAAAAAGAATCAAATCTAAAAGATTTATACACCACAAATACACACACACACAGCTGCACGCATCGGCCTGTGCACGGGAGACATCTAGTAGTGCGATCAATAAACAGTGAATGAATCAGCCTCTCTTCATTTAAGTGGTGTAATGTACACACTTTTGTAACTTGCCAGAACAAATAACTCACTTGATCCAATCTGTGCAAAACATGTACGCACGTGCACACACACACAAACCAAATATCTACAATCTCTGACTAAAGTTCTGCCCTGGTCCACACCATGTACATTTTATTAGCAATAGTATATGCATTGTAATTTAGGATAATATGCAACTCCAAATCCAAAAAAGGTGGAACATTATGGAAAATGCAAATCAAAACAAAAATGTGTTTTATAAGCCCATTCACCCTGTACTACATTGGAAAAAAAAAAACAAGTATGTCATGTTTTATCTTGTGACTGTTTTGTAAAAATATACACATTTAAAATCTGATGACTGAAACACACTCCTAAAAAGTTGGGACGTGTGTTTACCACTGTATATAACATTTCCTTTACATACACGTATTAAATGTGTGGGCACTGAAGACACTTGTTTGTTAAGTTTAGAATTGCACAAAATACCACTGTGCTACTGTCCATCTCAGATGAGGTCAGCACTGCAAATCATTTTTTGAAAAATAGCTACTGTGTCCTCCAGGCTAAAGAGGAAAAGCATCTCTGTAATCACCTCTGTAATGATAAAGGAGTATGTCAGTTTCAATAACATGTGTAAAAATGTACATGTGAGTGTACCATTCATGTAGAAGGAGTATGAACACGTTTTGGAGCTATGCAACAGTCCAACTGTTGTCATTTTTGATGTATATGTACACACACACACACATCTACCCGAAGAGGGTATTTTGAGTTTCATTGTACTGCTGTGGTGCAATGACAAAAAATAAAAAGAATATTATATTTTATTTAAAAAATTATAAATGCATGGGAAGGGTGGCCATGACCTTGGTACTGCTGGGTAAATGAAGATTGCGTAGGTGTAGTGGAACATAGTGTGGTTGATAAACAGGAAACCTATGTGATTGAGAGCTCTTAACCTTAGTTTCCACTGTAAAAAACAAGGTGAAAAACACTGACAAGGCATGTCACAAACAAGAATATGTAATTTTTCATATGGAGGCTAAAATCCATATGCAAATGTAACTGAACACCATACTGATACAGACTGTACAGTTGTGTTTTCTCTCACAAAAGATGTATGGTTTTCTTTGTGAACTATGGATTTTTCTACCTTTCCCCAGCCCCCTGGAAGAATCCTGACACAGCTCTGTCTGTCAAAACACTGTATGAAAATAGAACAGCAAAGCAAGCTACAACCTCACTCTTACCTGGCTCCCTGATTAGGGTATTGTGTTCCATGTTGTACAGTAGGCTGTTTATGTAAATAGGGATAATTATAGCTTGATGAATAGTTGGAAATAAGGTACCTATCACTGACTTTAACCAATGGGTTATAATTTTAGCTTCTGTGCTGTGAAATACAGTTAGATATATACTGCAGACCTACATGTAATCTAAAGGAGATGTGTTCATGTTAATTTAGGGTTAGGGTTCATTTAGGGTTCATTTAGGGTTATTATCTATGTATTTGATGAGTAAGATGTCCTTGAGTGCTCAGAAAGGCGTCCAAAAAATTAAATGTATTATTATTATTTTTTAAGGGCTCCCACCCTTTAGACCTTTAAGGCCGCTGCGTACTACCAAATCCGTGGCCTCGCGCAACAAGCGCTTGGGCTGTTCCAAGCATACTTCCAAGCATATTTCACGCAGACGGGTGAAGTTTCAAGTGCTTTAAAATTAGCAATATTTATAACTACAATTTGTATGTGCATACATTGTTTCTCGTGAACAATATTGGTGTAACTAAAAGATTAGCTGGAAATAACTTGCGCAGTCAACACACACGTCCGCACGCACAGAACGTTTTGGAGGTGCGCAGAAGTTTGCGTGGCCTTAAGCAGGCACAACTGTGGCGTAAGGCTGTAATGCTTAAAACATTAGGCTATTGTTAATGCAGCTTTTGACCTAATGTGTAAATGACAGAGCATATGGACGTGAAATTGTAAACAAATATTTGCAATTTTCTGTTGCCTTTTTGCCTACAGTTAAAAACCAATTTGAGTTTTCTACTGCAAATGTAAAATTGAAAGTAAAAACAAAAACACATGCAGTAATTATACAGAATTACATCATATAGTCTTTGTTACATCATACATCCGTTTTCCTGCTGGCTGTCAGTGATAAGCTATGGGAGCAGCCCATTATGTGACTGACTGTGAAAGCTGACCTAAACGTCCTTTTGAAACACTAAACCATAATATTGGCATGGATCCACGTGATGTTGTGCCTATACAATCTATAACATTTCCAGATAAGAAAAGGTACATTAACGAGAGCACCAATTCACAGTTTATGGAAGCCATAGCTAACCTTCCAACAATAAGTGTTGATTCAGTTGATGTACTCCTGCATAATTTTAATGCCAAAATACTGAATGTTATGGATAGGGTGGCACCGATTAAGGTAAAGACAACCATGAGCAAACAGAAAACACCATGGAGAAATGGCGCTATGGTAAG
>JAODUH010080185.1:0-11200 GCA_027564835.1 Typhlichthys subterraneus
ATATATATCACCTAAAGGTGAAATCTGCTCAAAACATATGTTAATATGGTCTAACATGCAAATAAGAGAGTGCGCTACTAATATGACATTTTTAGCATATATACACAGCAAGTGGCCTAAAGGCTAGAACATTATGGTTGCGTTTCTCAAAGTCTGCCTCTTTGCCTATTTATATATCCTGCTATTGTTTTATGAGGGTAACTGTTTAGACATGGTAGGCTATAGTACGTTCAGTGGTAGATAACCTAATGGTTGAAAAACATATTCAACAGAATATTCTTCAATATTTAATAGATTTTAGGCATTTAAAATGTCTGGAGGGGATATTTAATATTAACACCTGCACAGCAAAAATTGAAGAAAGGTTTTCTATTATTTATGTGTTAACTTTAAATTTGCACTTCATTAAACATAAAGCTTTTTATAGTAGGAATTGTAACACATTATAAGTAATAAGTAATAAGTAATACATACAATAATGATATACCATAACTATGACGGCTGGGTAATAGGTTTAGGAAATATAATAAAAAAACGAAATATTACAATAACAAACTATACCACTAATACTAACATGATGTATTTGTGTTATCTTACTAAGGGGTACTTGGTTTTATAGCACAACAAACAGTGTCAACATATCAAATAATATCAAAGCAGTACACAAGCGTTTAGAGGTCTGTAACATGCAGTATGAGACGTGATGTAGGTGAAAGCCAGTGTAGATGCAATGTTTATGTGACATAAGGAGACAAGAGCACTTACTTCTGTTCAGGTCCGGACACTGGGAGATGTAGCCCTGTGGCATCACTAGAATCTCAACATCCTGCATCACTCCCTGCACATACACACAAAGACGCAATATCGTACTTACAGTCGCGGAGTTACATATAACTAAAATACGTATATACTGTATGTATAGAAGTTTGCTGTTTTTGTTATATATTTTTTTTACATTTACAGTAAATTTGTATATGTGTGTATAATTTGTATTTTTATAAATGTCTTAATTTTTTCTGTGGCTTTATATATTTATATATGATGATGGACCAAACGTGTATGTTAGTGTAATGTTAGCATATATGTATGTTTATATGGTGTGATAACATTGATATGCTGCAGAGCTCACACTAAATCTGGCATAAGTGACCATGGCACTCAAGCAAACACAAAACATGCATACAATTGTCAACACGCTGATTCATAGAGTAGGCTCGGTTCATGCACAATGGGATACTGAGCAGATCTGACAGTGATAATTTAATGTTTCAATCTGGGGAAAGAGAGATGTGTAGGCAATAATATTTTTTATGTAGGAAGTAACTACAAAATACTGTAACTGAAAATTGGACACCAATAAGAAACACAATGAAGTAGTATGTACTGTCTATATGTAACATTATCTCTATATTTATATTTATATATTTTTTTACGGAATCTTCCGGAAAAGTGACATCCAGCAGATACAGATGTCATTAGATTCAAATGTCCCATTCGATAGATTTTGGCCCATGACAAAAAAATATAAAGTATATATACACACAGTACACACTTTTCCACACACAGACACTCTGTCACCATGGTAACCTGGCCTATTTTATTCCTTGTGTAGATGTATTTCCCTTATAGAAGCGGAGGGGTGCAACTTAGGAGAAATTGTTTTTTAAATTGTCTTGCCACTTCAATTTACCGGCCATAAATTTAAAATCCTGAAAAACTGATTGCCTGATCTTTCATGGCAACACCACGGAAATAAAAGAAAATAGAAGTTAAACTGGTAAGGAAGCCATAAAATGCATATATTTCAATGCTTGTTTTTTACAGATGATATTTAATATACTGCATTATTACTGGTCTATTATTACTGAAGATAGACTATGTAGTTCTGGTATTGTTATTCAGCTGAACCAAAAAAAAAATATTGCAATATAAAACTCA
This sequence comes from Typhlichthys subterraneus, assembly GCA_027564835.1. Classification (NCBI taxonomy): domain Eukaryota; kingdom Metazoa; phylum Chordata; class Actinopteri; order Percopsiformes; family Amblyopsidae; genus Typhlichthys; species Typhlichthys subterraneus. The sequence continues at coordinate 1,939 of JAODUH010080185.1, forward strand.
TGTTAAATGAGCTTCAAATAGGTTGTAGTAGACACACTTTGGAAGTGTTGTCTTTCTGTGATTCTTATTTCTAGACTAGTCTAGACACATAAGTACATGCGTGTGCACACACACACACACACACGCATACACACGCACACGCACACACACACACACTTTACCCCGGTACACCATAAAAAACCTGCAGGAAACACTTCTATCTGTAACGTGCGTAGGTGGAAAATTACATATTTACTTTGTGTGCTAAGTGAAAGAATAGATAATCAGTGTTCACTTAATGCTCAGTGTGTAATTTTCACATTGCGCGTGTTAACTGTCACCTATGCCTGAACAAAGACTAATTTCCTCGCTGCTCCGTGCGCACGTGCACGTTTGCATACGCTCGCGCTAATGAAGCGGCACGCTTTTGAAATGGATGCGTGCGTTCTAGCAATTACTGATCTACGTCGAGTGGTGAGCTGCAACGCCACAGATGTCACAAGATGAGTGGTTGACCTCCAAGTGGTTCTTCCATCGGTTAATTAACACTGGACAAACTCAAGGAGCAAGGACGCGCGCGTGAAGCGCATAACCCTGACACACACACACACACAACACAATCTGCCATAGATGTCTTCATCAAACGCAAAGTGTCAGCATCACCCTGATTAAAATAGTTGCAGCAAATCTTAGATTTCCCCAGCGTCCCCAGAGGAGAGGGTTCTTCCTCGTAGGCTAGTCTGGGTGAGTATGTCTCCACATCAGATAAACAATAGTCTATAGACTATGTTTAATGGGCAGAGCCCAGAGGCCATTTAATGATTTCTACCAAATCAGCGTTGTGGGGGCTTCTGGGAAAAGACAATGTGCTTAGTAGTAAACCATAGGGACACAACAAAGAATAAAAAAAAAAAAAAAAGAGTACATTTCTGGAGTGGTGGATAAGCCACCCTAAAGGCATGTCGTGAGAAATGCACGCAATTAAATCTTGCACTGGTAATAAATAAAACAAGCTTTGAGCAGAAAACAAGGAGGAGGTGCTTGGAGACACAAACCAAGCTTGAATATGCAGGAAGACACAATGCATTACTCTGAATCATGTATCGCATCGGTGTTAACAAAGATCCTGATACGCATCAGAGGTTATTAGCTGGGAGGGGCGATATGCTGAACGTAACGCTGACCTTGAAGAATCCATGAGCGCTGTTCCTCTGTCCAAGCCAGAAGGACGTATTCTCAGGCATGTCCATGTAGGGAATCTTCACCACCCTCTCATAGATCCTTCAAGAGAAACATTATTAAACATTATTAATATTAAATCTGATGCTATTGAAATAAATAATATATGGGCCAATAGGCTTGAACCTAGTTCATACAAAGCAGCTTGAGGACTATATAGAACTCAAGGGCATCAAAAGACATGGTGTGAGCTCAGTTCATGATTGCTTCATGACAACCTTCTGCCCCACTAAGAACGTGAAGCAGATTTGCCCATGAACGCTTGCCTTCACTTTTATATCCCTCTGACTACATACAGTATGGCACCATTTATGTTCATCCACAGATAAATCATTAATGTACTAAAGGACAGTTTTCATTTCATAGAGAATGTTGTCAATAGTCAGTCATGCTGTTTGTTGTATTCATACGTATTAAAATTACTTTCAGTCACTGGCCACTGGCCACTAGTTATGAATACAATAAACCATTGTTCTTTTTACTGTATACATTTTAAAAGAAACATTGAAATATTACTTCTCCAGCCCCCACACATTAAATATAGTATAACCAGCGAGCTACAGTATGAGCTTTTTGTAAGGCAGCATTTACTCTATCATGTGCACGATCAAAGCTGAAGGGCGAAACGTTACCAAGAAGCCTTGATAAATATAGGCTACAGGTGAAATCATGAGTGTGAATGGAAAAGGACTGGGGGTGGCTGCTATAAAGAGCCTACCTGTTACAGTCAACGTGCAGTATGACGTGAGAGGCACTGACAGCCACAGAAACCTTGTGCCACTGGTCGTCAGCCAGGCTATAAGGAAACACCTCAGTGTGGGCTTGCTGGCCTTTGGTACGATAGTGAAGACGCACCTCACTGCGTTGTCCACTGCTTTCCAACTCCAGGAACCTACGAGGGAGAAATGCAAATGCCAGCACCCGGCCATCAATCACTATTATCCATAGGTGACGCTGTGTCAGTGTTTAATGAATTGCATGTGGAAAGTGTGATGTTTTCCTACACAATGAAAAAGACCATCATTTCAAAGAATGCTCTATTACAACACGTGTCAAGTTTGCAAAATGCATAGATTACATATACTGTATACATTTATACAGCTGTTAAAATAAAAGTAGGCAGCACTAGTAATATACCAATATACTAATATAATGTTGAAAAAGAAAAAAATAATGATTTTGATGTATATTTTGCACAACAGACACATGTAGCTCACTACAAAAGTCACATTATGAGCTCTTGACAACTGGCAGAAGCAATCAATGAATCAATCAAATGTGCGCACATTCCCTGGTTAACAAAGTAAATCACTCGACTATAGGCAATACATTCATGTCCCAGTTGCATGACATTAAAAAAGTCTAACGGCAGTGGTGGCAGCTAAGCCAACACTGATCAGACATAACAATGAACCACAGGTGGGGGGGTGGGCTAATGGCTAATGCATCACCAAGGCATTTGAATTCAAGGAGAGTCCCAGTCACTTGGTGGAGTTTTAACCAGCAGTGACACTAATGGCAAGAACTTCCAATGCACAGTCTCTAAAGCCCTGCTTTTAAAGAAAGACTTAAATCAGCTAGCAGAGACAATGGCTTCAAAAACTACTCAAAATAAAAATAGGAACTCAAGGAACAAGCTCAATCTAACATATTGGCCCAGTAAATGCATATGCATTCACAGCTACGCAAATCCACAGACTAACACTGGGGCTGAAGAAATCCTTGCCTTACTCCCAAATTAACTGGTGCAACGCTGCTTTTGTAGCAGCTAATCAGTGGTGGGTAAAGTCATTACAGTCTCTGTGAGATCTCCTCTCTGAGCGTAAACATGCACACAGTTCAATCAACACATTATGTGACATCCAGATTGCTGTTCTGATCTCCTGATAGCTTTGCATCAGCATGCTAAACTGCAGGCAGAGTCTCATCACTTTTCTCCCCACGTTTAAAGAGCCAGTGTTTGGATCGAGGTTCTGTGAATAATATGTTGGCAGACGTGTGATTTGCTTTGCTAGCTCCAGCATGAGTACCCAGGCCCCCATTAACATATCGTAGAACCTGCTTATAGGCCACACTGTTTGCCTTCAGAGTGCAGCCATAATAGACAGAGGTTAATATAGGCAGTTTTATTGTTCCTCACGTGACATGGATTCTAGATAGACATATAGTGTGCGTGTGTGTGTGTGCGCGCGTGCATGTGCGTGCGTGTGTGTGAGTGTGTACCTCTGTTCAGAGTGGTGCAAAGAGAGAATAACACCAGAGTTGAGGTGTTCCTGTTTGAGGGTCACCAGTAACGTAAACTCACTCCTGCCCCTCATCTTCTGGACCATTTTCTCAGAAACCTCTACTGGAGCCTTTACTTCTCTAGATGAGCCTAATAACACATGAGATAACACATGATCGGTATTTATTCATCTGTACTGTACTGAAGACATTCACATATGTTAACATGTTTTTAAATGATATGCAGTAAAGCATATTGTTTACATTACATGCTGTTTATTTTACATGCATAAAGTACACAGTTTATTGTATATTTAACATTTCTAAACATTTCATTTGGAAGCACCTCAGTAAATTAAATTAAGTATAGCAGAGCTTCAGAATGTAATATACTATTTCTCAAACAATATATTATGGCACACATTCAATAAGAAAATACATGTCCAGACGGTTCCATTCTTGACAAGCATGTCTAATACAGTTTTATTGTATAAGCTTTTGAAAATTAATTTAGTGAATGAACAGTTTTTGGTCAAATGTACTGTTTTTGGTCAAATTACATCCAGGTTTTCCTCCTTGTACAGCATTATAGACACAAACAACTTTTGAAGGAATGTATTTGTACCATTATTATTCCTGTTCAGAGTCAAGGGATTTTGAATTGGATCTCAGAATCATACATAGTGAAAATATTTCCAGCATTTCTAGAAACACTTATTACACCATCTGATAAACACTTGTAACCAAATATAGCAGAAAGCTTATCCCAGAAATGTTAGCAGACTGTTCACACACATTGTTCACATTTTCATTTTGTCATGACACAAACAGAGACACATCAGAGGACATGAGCCAAACAAACAAGGTAAAAGAAAGGAAGATGTCAGGAGGGCATGTTTTATGTAGTTACCAAGCTAGCCTGTTCCCACCAGTGTGTCCCCTTTCCTCTCAATGCTGTGCTACACAGACATCTATGTGACTTTAATGGAAACATCAATAAATGATAACGTTGCTCAGAAGCAATCACATGAAAGACTTCACTTACAACTAAGGAGTGCATGCAAGATGGCTTGGCACATTTACGCACTCTAGAAAGGTTTGGTGGCTTTTGCATAGTGTAATAATATTATTTCCATAAAACAGGATTAGCCAATTAACACAGGGCATTCAGCATTGAACAATTAAGGCAATGATTAGTAAGGCCACTCAATGTTTATATAGCAGGGTGTGATGGAACACACTCCCTTTACATTCTTATGAGAAGGAGGTACAGTAGCATGCTAGCATTAGCAACACTCTGAAGCAGGGCTTGTGAGCCAGTGTGGGACTCCCCCGAGTCTGTTTCGAGCCATTTCTGTCTAAACAAAAATGTTGTCTGGATTCTAGGGCCACCAGAGAGATGTAGAGCACATGACTGCATGCACTTTGCTGCCAAAGCAGAATGAGTTCAGTGTCGTTGGCTGAGGTGGGACAGATGGCCCAATGACGGCATCACCAGTGCTCTATACTCGCAATACCCTGCTGCAACCAACACCAGAAAACCACTGAATAATTAAATTCCTCTGACCTCTTTTTATAATAACACACAGGGCATCTCTGGCGATTTTTCATACCTAAGAATTCTGGGCAATTTCACTAGCCGTCGAATGCACTTACAACAGATTACGTCTCGCTGCAATCTATGATTGTGGTTTAGTCAAACCGATATGCAATTACTCATTTGTGCTTCCCGCCACAAGGAAGAGCTCAGGCCAAACGAAACAACACATATGGCTGGTCAATCTGTCCCCAGACCTCAACGGGGAGGGGGATGTAATGGTGGCCTAGGCTAACGGATGTCTCAATCGCAGGCTCAATAGGGTAGAAGAGAGGTGTAAGGGTGGGGTCCTTCCTGAGAGCAGCAGGCTACTGAGGTAAGGGGATGGGTAGATTTTACAGATTTACAAAATGTTACTCTCTATTTTATTATTAACTCCTTTTGCAACTGTCAAATCCTACCTACAGCAGATTTAAGTGGGTAGCCTACGCACCATAGTGAGAAGATAAATGTGGCCCCCGCAACAGTCACGGGTCTAAACGTGTGTTTTGGGTATACGTCTGGATGTGGTCAAGTAAGTTGTTTGCAGAGATTCCAGCATTAAAGCATAAATGAGGAGTTAAATGGCAATACAGGTAATATCTCTCAACACTAACAAGTAGATTAGTGTGTGTTATAATGGGAGGGCTAGCTTCTCCTTCTGCCAAATCAATGCAACCTTGCTGTAGGAGCCATTGGTCGATAATCTATTGGCATGAGTGGCCACCTGCTCTTGACTACTACTCATAATACTGTGAAAATGACGCACTCTTGTTGTCACAATGTTCATATCTGTTATCACATATCCTTGTTTACTGGCTGTCCTGACCAGACAGTTGTGGGAAAATACTGGAGGGTTGAGGGGAGCTCTCCAAAAGCCTCAGGATCAACACCATCTCTAGTAAGCACAGCTGTGAGTTATGCTAATCTTATCTCCTGGATACATTTCATTTTAATGGTTTTACTCCAGCTCCTTTTTACATCCCTTGGCTTCACTTCTAATCTTAAACTGTCTAATATGGCCTTATTTTGTCTGACCTCTACTCCCCACACTGCTGAACCCCGCCATCATCCCAATCCCATCCCACTCTCTTGGACTGCATTCTGATACAAGTATATCTGGAGGACTGTGCCATTCAACGGCACACATTTAGCATTTAGAAAAGGTGCCCTAGCTACAAAACGATATATACAACGGCCCCTTTTCTCACTTCCACCTGTGGTTACATAACATGGGCTTCGGAATCAGGAAAGAGAAAGAGCAGATTCCTTCCGAAATGAATCATGTATGTGGGATGCAATGACAACAGGAAGTCTAGCTTTCTGTTCATTACTGGCCTCTGGTTTCAACTTAATTATTTCCCAGAGGAGAAAAGTGAATGAAGACGGCATTACTGATATCATTCGAGATCATAGCTGCTTTTGTATGTTAATAATGAAGACTTTTGTTTGTAAGTCTGGTGGGCTGCCAGAGAAAATAACACCACCTACGCTTTTGCAGCAGCTCCTTGCTTGACAACGTTTTGTAAATAAACCGTCGTTCATCCGGTAAAGAGCAAGCTGTCCAAGAAATACACTACACACAAGACCAAGATGGGTCAGAACCAACGCAATAATCCCCTGAACACAGAAAGCAGAAATAATGTAATAAACCCTGTAAAAATGCACTTGTATCTTATTGCATAATACTGGGAATATGACAGAGCATGCTGTCTTTCGACCATTTTATCTGCGGCCCTGAGCATGGCGAAGGATATGTGTGGGAGGGCAAACCAAGAGAATCGCTCTCTAGAGGGATTAGAGTAATGATAAACTCTATCAACCAGCAACTCCAAACTCTGTGCACACTTCCACCCACAAATATATAGAAATATAAGCACTCAGCTACCCACATACAATGCACAAACATACATAATACGCTACAGCATATAATCTCAAAGAGGAACCCACAAAACGCACACATGCAACTACTGTATTGCAACTATTGCATTATTCACTATTTCTTGCATGGGATTGCCTTTGTTGATGAGTTTCAGACGAAGGTTAGTGTCTGGCCATTTTAAGCCTGTAATCAAATGCACCTACTGATGCTTCAGCCATTCAGCTTTGGCCTGTACTACGAAGGAAGGAAAATGGCTTATCAAGGTAACTTCTGGACTAACTTTGTGATGTCAGGTGTAACTTGCCGAGTAGCAAATACTACGAAAGGTCGAGAGGTTTTGCACGAGTTATGCTGTAATAGCAATTTACGCTGCATCTCTAAACTGCTCCGAGCAGTTTATCTTCGTGGTTATCTCGATGTTACCCTATAAGCTCTGCACCTCCGCTCACAATCGCAAGTAAACGCCTGGTGTTCTATCATTATGTGCTGCTTTGTCAAAAGGTTAGGACTATACCGCAAATTGATCATTTTAGATGACATTATACAGCAGCATTTACTAAAATACACATTAAGCATTATCAGTTCTGTATAGGATAGGAGCATGCATGCTGATTTATGTCCCATGCATTTACACAATTAAAAAATGAATGTCATCAAATCATAGCAGTTTTAGTTTTTGCTTTCATTAAGACCTATATTGTCCACCCCCACAAACCAACATCTTCATCGCAGTCATAGTAATGTTTAACACCAGTGTAGGCAGGCATAGTTTGTCAACCCTGACTTTCTCTGATAACCCCGAGTTATATCTTAGTAGGTTGAACTCTGTTCGTAGTATAGGCCACTTGTCTAATGCAAGATGAATTGCTATTTTAATCAGCTTTAATCAACAGTTTTCAGCTGTGATAACTTAATGGCAAAAGGGCTGCATAATTGTCAATTTGCATTTAAACAATGACAAACTTCCAAAATGGGCCCCTAATAGTTTTTCTTTCAAAAACAAACCTAAATGGATGTGTGTGTGTTTACCGGCACTGTGTATAGACACATATATACAGTATTATACAGTATGAATGCATAAATACACACAGGCACAAATGCACACAGACGTACTGTGTAAGGACACACTAAATATGCACACATATTTTACACTGCATAGGTGTGCACATGCAGTACGTACATGTGCATGCTGTCAGTGGACACACACACACACACGCACACACACACAAACGCGCACACCTACACATACACACACACAGCATCCCTTTCAGCCAGCCTTTACAGCGGGCGCCAAGGCAATCTGCATTCGGAGGAGCATGTCTCCCCACTGTGTGAGCGCTCTCCTGGAACAAATACTAAGCGGAACCAAAGGCACCTCCAGGACTGCTGGGGCCAGCAATTTCCCCCCAAACCTCGATAGCCTCCACCGTGACCGCCCATCTGACATTCACACATCCTCAGAGCCCGTGTCAGCGATCCCAAACCCCTCCTAAAACATGTAAATTAACACGAGTGGCTCTAGTGTGTCTGTCTTATAGGGACAGTGTTTCAGGGAAGAGATCTGCACTTATTGGGGAAGTTCTGAAGACCCAGGTAACTTTTCTTTCTGCCAATAACTACTTACATATCATTATGCAACACACAAAATACAAAAAAAATACAATACAATTCATATGGGGCACATGTTGTCAGGTAGGAAGTATGATAATGTTGAGAGTCTGGCCTGGAATCCTGATTTTGCAAGTTCAGTCCACCACATTAGCAGGTGATTGGACCAACTTGAACTAACAACAAACATTTGATGGTGGTTGGCATATGGGCCACAATATATCAGAATAACACCCACACTGAGATGATGAGGGGGGATCAAGGTCTGATAACTTTGTGATACCATACTGATATCGCGAGCTTCAGGTAAATTTTGCTGCGATATCAGTCTGGACAACCTGGAATTGTTGTGCTTCAGTCAAATAGAGTGTTCTGATAAATCAGCGTGGTTCTGGCAGCTACAGACGTAGTTTAGGTGTGACGTTAACCGACATTGATAGACATTCAGTCAGTTCATCCAATCACCTGTACAGAGTGCCCGCCCTCTTCTAAACAGTTTGAATGGCTACTGAGAGGTCCTGTGTAACAAACCATCTGGCGTGTCAGGCAAAGGGTCTTCCTAATAGGCAGAGCTCATAGGCTTGAAGCAGCTGTGTTTTGTGGCCACTTGTGGTACTGCAGCACCCAGAAGAAGTGGCTCGTACACCACATTCAAAATATTATAATTGGTTATATCGCTACTTTCCAGGTGCCACACTTGGCTCACATGTCGTTCCACAATATTCCCTTGGTGCTTATTAGCATAGATTATTTCT
>JAODUH010080196.1:0-15421 GCA_027564835.1 Typhlichthys subterraneus
CTCCTCCCATCTCCCCTCTCTTCTCCTTTCCTCTCGCTCCTCTTCATACCTTAGTTTTTTGTTTGAGGGGGGAGGGAAGGTAGGTAGTTTTGTTGGTTTAGTCTTGTTGGGGGGACACAAGTGGTCTAGTGGTCTGGGTGTTGGGCTCCCAGCCAGAAGGTCATGGGTTCGAACCCCGGTGTTGACCCACCTGTAAGCATCCTTGAGCAAGATGCCTAACCCCCTACCCCCCTAACTGCTCTCGGTGGTTGGTCGCACCTTGCATGGCAGCAATCACCATTGGTGTATGAATGTGTGTGTGAATGTGAGGCAAAATATACTGTAAAGCGTTTGAATAAAAGTGCTATATAAAAGCAGTCCATTTACCATTTGTTGACAGGCTCTGTTTTGTGCTCCAGGAGGGGGAGCATAGCAGTCTGTATGAGAGCCCTGTCATTCAGTCAGGAGACTAAGATGAGTTTCTCCCCTGGGCTGTGTGTATTCCTGAGCCCCCGTGGCCACTGGTGCTGGGCTGACGTGGAGAATTTGAGGGCTTGCCACCGGTTATGCCGGTGATGTAGTGCCTCCTGTATTTCAGCCACACTTAACTGTCCTGCCATGTGCCGGAATGAGAGGCTTGCAGCACAACAGCAACCTAATCTGGCACATGACAGCACGTAGTTACCGCCAGTTATAGCATCTCTCACAGGATTTCTGTCAACAGGTTGTGCATGTTAAGGGATTTGAGGCACTACAGTATGATGATGAATGCCTTTTATATTATTACAAACTGTCTTTAGTGTCGTAGTACTCACGCACTGGCAGAGGATGATATTGTTGTGTAGGATTGTGTGTGTGTGTCAAATGGTCACTTTTATATGACCAAATTGAGTCCAGTAATAATTTAACACGTCTTGTCAGGCGATTTAAGGTTTTAATTTCATGCACCTGTGGGATTATACATAGTTATACTATAGGGGAGAGGGGGAGAGAGACTATAGGATCCACAGTTGCTATTTTCTCTCTCTGTGGAATGTGAGGGGGTCAAGGAGCTCCAGTATCCACACTATTAGAAGGGCTGTGCCCCTTTACACAGTACCTTGCATTATCCAGAATCATTCACTAAAACACATGGGGAAGTGATAGAGAGCAGATGTCGGAGAGGAATTACAATTATTAGTTCTGGGATTTGATTAGATGTTTTAATAATGGTTAAATATAATACATATTTTCTGGACTGCCATTGACAGTCTTTCTCTGTGACTCAGCTATATGGTCTCAATGTAGATGGTCAGAGGCAGAGCTGGTAGTGGCAATCTTTCTTAAATAGACTACGTTTGGATCATACTGGTGAAGACATCCCTCTACAATATGAGATTCTACCTCTACAAATAGATGTGATCTGTTGGTGGACCGCATTTTGCAAAACGTTACTTGGTCAATGTGCAAAGGTTTAATTTTGTTGATGTGTGGCCGTTTGTGAAGTGTCTTGAGCCATGAATAAGGACTAATCAAAAAACTTTGGTCTTTCACCCCTGTCAGATCCAGTCACAGGGAAAGATCGCTCCCACTGGCCCTTCAAAACCAGCCAACAAACTGGACAACATGCTAGGGAGCTTGCAGTCCGACCTCAACAAACTTGGAGTGCAGACTGTGGCCAAGGGGGTGTGTGGAGCCTGCAAGAAGCCCATCGTTGGACAGGTCGGTGCTCGTTGTCGCTCACTTGAAGATTAATGTGCTTGTTATTTCTCTTTTCTTTTTTTTTTTTTTCTTCTAGCAGAAGCGATAATATCAGTAGAGGATATTATCAACAAGGCTTTTTGTGATTTATTTTTTAAAGATAATTCTTTGGTGAATTGGCTTCATATTATATCTTACAGCAGTTGAATAGCATATGCTGTGTCAGATTGTTTTGTATATTTTAGGCAGTTCTGATTGCTTTAGGTCAATGAAGCCATACAATCCGTTTAGTTTGGCAATCAAACTAAATCTTGCATGCCAAGCAAACTTGTCATCCTTGTTTGCATCTTATTTACTCTTCTTATTGGTTTTAGTGAATTATAATTATATAAATTATTATTGGTTTTAGTGAATTATAAATTGTCTGTCAGTATCTAACAGATACTCCTCCTTTTCTGTTTATGCTACAGTAGTTTAAGCATACATTCTTGGTCAGGTGGTATACATTCTTCAGTTAGATAAATGGGCTACTGTTGGTGCTTAAAATAAATTAAATACATTAATAAAAACAACTGAAATTAGAAAATAAAGTAGACTACTGCACTAGCGTCACACCGGAATTACAGCTACAGACTTGTGACAATGCAAAACAGACAATGGAAAAATCTACTTGAAAACGTGCTGTCAAGCTTATGTATCAGACGTTCAGCACAGAGTTGAATGTGTGACGTAGTGCTAATGGATGGGAGAGGCCGAGACTTCATTCTTGGTAACGAGGAACGTAATCTTACCATTGTCCAAGCACACAGTATAATCTACCATTTGACTCTTAGCTATCTGTATGTATTATGTATTGAGACTGGTCCATTACTTGTTTGGATCATTACCCCCGTGTCTCCCCTAGGTGGTAACTGCCATGGGCAGGACGTGGCACCCTGAGCACTTCGTGTGCACACACTGCCAGGAGGAGATTGGCTCTAGAAACTTCTTTGAGCGGGACGGACAGCCTTACTGTGAGAAAGACTATCACAGCTTGTTCTCACCGCGATGCCAATACTGCAATGGGCCCATACTGGATGTAAGAAGTTCCCTAAACAGAAAACTACAAACTGTCTTGCACACATTTGCAGATCTTGTTGACCAGAAACATTATGTGTTGACTACAAATCTGGGCATAACTAATAAGTAATAATGGTAATAAGTAATGCATGTACACGTATGCCCATTTATTTATTCATAAACCTAATGGATGGAAAAATCACTACATGTCAGGAGTTCTTTCTTTCTCAGACAAGTTGACGTCTGAAGTACAACATAGCAAGCTATATCCTGGGGCAATAGAAATTAGCTGTCTTTTAGCTCACATGCACAATGTGCACTTCTCTCGCTCTCTCTCGTCAATGTTCAGTCATACCCTCTTAGTAGTTAGCATTCTGTTGCTGAGCTAATTTTGTTTACACACACACAAATACATGCACGCACGCACGCACACGCACACAGTCAGACGCAGTAGCATGGATGTAGTCTGTGGACTTTAGCCTGCAGGGGAAAACGAGCATGAGTCAGAGCAAGGGTGTTCTTACTTCAATCCAATAGTGTCACACAGAACAAACACTTAGTTATACTGACACTGATGTCAACATTTAGTTTCTAAAACAAAATGTATGAACATGTATTTCCATTTAAAATTGCACAAATATAAGTATGCCACAGTCATAAAATGCTTTAATTTCAAACCAAAACATAGTCAAACTCAATCCGCTGTGTCAATTGTTAGTGAGTACATTGTGTGTGTGTTTTCAGTCGATGCTGCACAGAATTTGTGTCGGGTGTGGAAAACATGAGCACATTCCTGCACCTCCCACCCTTGATGTCGTTACGATATAGAACACACCTGCCCTCTTCTGGCTAATGTGTCTAATGACATTATATTATGATTATAATACCAAAATGTACATTTTGGATTAACGTTTTCTGTACGTACTCCATAAAGACTGACTCACATACACCACAAGAGGCTGTCTGTCAAAAGTGGAATTGCTTTATTGTTTAATAATGTATGCACATTCATGTTAGGTATCTAACTTTCTGTGCGCTTCTGGCATTGTTTCGTATCGCAGAAAGTTGTCACTGCTTTGGACAAGACTTGGCATCCAGAACACTTCTTCTGCGCCCAGTGTGGAAACTTTTTTGGACCAGAAGGTAGCAGGCAACCTTGCATTATCTATTGATCTGTATGCTTGCATTCAAACAATGCAGTTTTTATTGATTTTTTTTTTTTTTTTATGTAATAATGTTTACACTGAGAAATGGCCCTGTAGCAAACGAGCATGTTATGATTTCTGTATTTTCAGCAGTCCCTTGGATTGAGAAACTCAGTTGCTGTTTGAATATAGACATACACCTAGTAGTAAATGTGAGCTGGACTTCTGTTTATGAAAAAATAAAAAAATGGGTATAGCTAGTGTATGTCATCCCTGCCCTGTAGGTTTCCATGAGAAGGATGGGAAGGCGTTTTGCAGAAAGGACTACTTTGACATGTTTGCCCCTAAATGTGGTGGCTGCGCTCGGGCAATCCTGGAAAACTACATCTCAGCTCTCAACAGTCTCTGGCATCCTGAATGCTTTGTTTGTAGGGTGAGTTTTTGTAATGCATATGTGGTGTCTTAAAGTGACAATCTGAATTACACACACACACACACATACCGTATATATAAATTAGCCTTTTTTTTACAGGACTGTAGCATTTATTTAAAAGACTATATAATTATTACTGATGGATCTAATACAACAATAATTCTGCCTACTGAATTTCAGAAAGCAGTTTGAATCGTTTCCATGATCTGGTGGCTATAGAATAACCCAATCTGCATTAAAAAGCCAGCATTGGTCCACCAGACAACATAAGCTCCACTGTTAGTCATTTTCATTCCCACTCCACTGCTGAACTGTAGGTGTCGCCAAAGTGCTTTAGCTATGGATGGCTACAGGCTATGTAGTAAAACAAAATTGCCATACACCATTAAAGGTATGGTTACCTATTGTAAGCTAATACACTTTTTAATTTTTTTCATATTCACCAAATATCTCCTTGTGTTTCGCTAGTTTACCGTATTCTGTGTGTGCTGAAAAAATCATCAACTTCTGCACAGCCTCCGCTCACAACCATTCCCTCAGCCTCGCAATGCTTTTCAGTGTGTAGGGGGCGGAGCTTCTGAGGGAGTTAGATTTGAGTATGTTTTTGAGTGACTAAAATTAACGCTCGTTCGTTCCAGGAGTGCTTCACGCCATTCATCAACGGTAGTTTCTTCGAGCACGATGGCCAGCCGTACTGTGAGGCCCACTACCACGAGCGCCGCGGCTCGCTCTGCTCCGGCTGCCAGAAGCCCATAACCGGCCGTTGCATCACCGCCATGGGCAAGAAGTTCCACCCGGAGCATTTTGTGTGTGCCTTCTGCCTCAAGCAGCTGAACAAGGGCACGTTCAAAGAGCAAAACGAGAAGCCATATTGCCAGGGCTGCTTTATTAAGCTGTTTAGCTAGACTGTCTACATGTGCACTCTGTATGGCGAAATACAGTGTGTGGGTGTGTGAGAAAGAAGGCCTTGTGAGGTGGGAGAGGTCTCCCATACATATGGTTTGCTACTGAGGTAATTCCCTGCCTGTCCAACCCCTCTCGGTTGAGATTTTACATTTTTATTGAAGGCAGAGGTTTTATGATCCAAAGAGATTTTTCAAATGCCAGACATTTATCTATGTGCAGATAATATGCTTATCTCCCAGTCTCGGCATATGCGCGTTTCTGTATGAATGCATATGTGAGCAGTGTTTCAGGCTTTCTCTGAGCCATGTTAACTGTTATTTGTTCTGAACCCTTCATCAACCCAGATCAGATTACTTCTGTAATGGTTTTAGGAGAGCTATTTGTTGTCAGTTGCATGGACCACAGGGAGTTGATTTGATATTGATATAGACATTAAGTAGCTAGACTGTTTATCTATAAGAAGTGTATTTTTCTAGTTTAAAAAAACTGAGGTGCTGTTATTAATATTCTGAATTAGATTTTTTGTTTCCCAAATACTGTACTTGCCCTTTAACCTAATTTAGTTCAATAAGGTGCATTTTCAAAATGAGGCCCTATTTTCTACTCTTCCTATGGAAATACACCCAGATTGTATCTCAGATTTCAGTAGTTGCAATTATTACACTTTAAAAATTTAGGTTCTTGTTTGCCTCAGCAATCCCCAACATGCATAGGGGCACATAGCTCTGTTGGGGAAAGTTCTTCATCTGAACTTTTTGTTTTCTAATACTTAAAGCTGAGCTCTTCTATGTTTTCATATCACTGATCTAAAAGGGAAATATGTGCCCACATTTCCTCCCTGTAGCAGCATAACTACTGCTGTCTATTATATTTACAATAAAAACTGTTTAAATATGTGATAACAAAGATGGGAATTAAATGTAATATGCTATACATATAACTAATCCTATGGTGCAATGTATTTTTACAAGCGAACATTTTTTTTTTGTGCTTCAGTTTGAAACTGAAGATTTGATGTATGTTTACCAAAGTATAGAAGTCAATTCAGTAAAAAAAAGTTTAAAAAGTGGTTGTTTTTAATACTACTGTATAGATCACTTGTTTTCACAGCATTGTGGGATTTTTCAGATTCAGAACTTTGAAAGGTTTAAAAATATAAAATGTGCAGGGCATTTAGAGTAAAAGCATGAAAGTGTTATGTATCTGGCATTGTGTCAGAATTTTCTGCCAGTTGCTGTAACAATCAAATCATTTCTAAATGTATTTATATGCTATTCTTTGTAGCATAAAATGTGTCTCGTCATGGGTTAGATCAAATCTATTTTTTCAGCTATCAAGGTTCACCCTGGCATGCAAAGAGCTGGCTCTGCAGTCAAATATAATTATTTAACCAACACAAGATTATACTCCCAATGTGTCAGGCAACCTAGAAGTGACAACCATAAAACTTTATTTTTGAACATGAGCAATTCATTTATTTCTTTGTCTGATTAGCAACAGTGAATTGATAACAGCTGGATGTTTCGTTTGCTGGTCAGGAATCTGAATATAAATCAGACCAGGATCTTAATGAAATGTTATTCTTACATCATACAAGTGACATGTCACATATGGATAATGTGTAATATTTTGTTTGTGTTGCTTGGTTTTCTACTGGTACCTTTCAATTGTGATCACTTGGGGTGTACTAAAAACATTTTCAATTTGTTTTTACTTTAAATTTGTGCTTGTGCCAAACTTGTCAATGCAATGGCGTCTTATACACTGTGGACACGGTGCTGTGGTTGGATTTTTTTTTCTGTGAGACCATCTGCTGTTGTGCATTTTATGATTTCAAAGATTAATGCTGTAAAAGACTATTTATATTTTGTAATGGGCTATTCCCTGTCAATCATATTTCTGGTTCAGATATAAAAACAGGTTATGTTATGAGAACTGTATTCCCCTGGAAGACAAGAATTATTTCATTTATATTACATTGCCTTATGCCTGCTTCCTGCTTCTCCTGTTGAAAATGAAAGTATTTTCCTGTAAATATTCACATATTTTACCCTTTAAATTTTCAACAAGTATGGCTTCAAAGTAATATATTGGTTTATTACTGCTGCAAATAAAACAATGACTATTTCTGGCATGGGTTAATCAAGTATGGTGGTTTTCATATTCATTTAGTAGCATACGAATGCCTAAAAAGGAATTAATTCAATAAACTACATTTTAAAGTCAGTATCCATGGGCAGTGCACAAGCAGGCCACTGGGTCTCTTATGGTTGAGGTGATTATCTGAATTCTGTGGTTTGTCACAGTTTTAAACTTTTGGATGAGCTGTAAGAAAAACGGTTTAGACCTACAGTGCACGTTCAGAATCTCCAAACGTTTCAGATTCTCCAAGCGTTGAAGACTTAAAAAGTCACTCTCTTCAACATGCTGGTGGTAAAGTTTGAGGCCCCTGAGCTGAGGAAATAGTTCTGGGATCTGTCCAATGTTAACACGTGAAAATGAAGGCCATATATCTAACAGTAGGTGGCTGAGGTTTGGAACTTGTGCTGAGATAGTCGCCATGTCTTTTGATGACATATGTCCATCACACAGGGCCAGACTTGTCACTGTAGCTGGAATTAAGTTAGCATATCCGTGGAGAGGTGGGCCCCTTACAATGACCAGAGTAGAAAGCTGAAGGAGGTCTTTCAACCATGATTTCAAGTGACTGACATAATGAACTTCATCCTGTGGGGATGGCTTATAGAAAACGGCAAGTTTCCGCAGGCATGGCACACATCGAATGAAGTCTTCTGGCAGTGAATTGTCGATATAGTCAACAAGCTCCAAACTGGTCAAACTGCCCGACTGCGCACACATTTCTGCTAAAGACCCTAGTCCTGAATTAGCCGAACGCAATACTGAATGCGGTCGACTGAAAGACAAGGACAGGTCCTTCAGTTTAGGTAGACTGGTAATTACACAGTTAATTAGTTGAGCAGGGTCACAGTTATTTCCCTCCTGGTGATAAAGCAATGATGTCAGATTCGTAAATTGTGAGGCAAAGCCAGTGAAGGCATATTTAGTCCAACTGAGAAATTCTACATGGCACAGGCTGAGATGTGTCAACTGCTGGGGATGAGGCAGTAATGGACCATTCAATGATAGAGTTGTTTTCCCCCTTATAACCAAACACTTCAAATGCCTGAATGCTTTTAAGGATTCCATGCATTCCTGTGACCCATGGTCCATTACCACAGTAGTAAGAGTTGGAAGCTCCAGGGCAAGCTGCTTCCAGTGCTTCGCTTTGGTGCTTTGCACCACAACACTTGAGATTTTTCTGCGACGAAGCATTGCCCAAAATTGATCACTGTATGATCCATTTTTTAAACTCAGAAACACTGTGCTACCTTTCCAAAGAGATCCGTGGTCAACGAGTTTCTTGAAATATTTGCAGCACACACGAATATTACATTTGTCTTCTGTAGGCAAATATCCAAACACGTGGACCCATATTTCCGTGGGAAGTTGTGCCATTGCATTATAAAAACACTTGATAATTATATATTTTTAACGTCAGACTATTCTTGATAGATTTAGTTGATTAAAACAATTAAATCTCGTCGTTTACATCAAGTGTTTAACTGCTAGTTCTTCTTGCTGACAACATGTTTGAGAACTAAAACACGAAAGCTTGACAACCAACGTGTTCTTCTAATACAGCCATGAACCAACGTCAGCGGCCGTTCTTCTTCGTGTTGTGATTTCCGGCAGGATAGACAATTCTCTGTGTAATGCTGCCTGGGTGTTAACGTGGTGGAGATCGTCGCACATTACATCCATGAGGCCTTTTCCAAGTTCCACACAATCTGACCCCAACTAAAGGCTCATATGCTATCCGTGCTCATGCCAAATTCCTTGTTGCCACCAACGTTGGGTGCGTTTTTGCGGACATAACTATGGGACAGCACATCACGGAAAACAGAGCTTTCCTTGCCTCTAGGGGAATTTTTCTACGAAATTTAACGAATTCACGATTAAATTAAATTAAATATCGCAATAT
Source organism: Typhlichthys subterraneus (assembly GCA_027564835.1). NCBI lineage: Eukaryota > Metazoa > Chordata > Actinopteri > Percopsiformes > Amblyopsidae > Typhlichthys > Typhlichthys subterraneus. The sequence continues at coordinate 9,245 of JAODUH010080196.1, forward strand.
AGCGAATATACTTTTTGCATACGTGCGGTGTTCCACAAAAGTTTATTTTTATTTTTGGCGGAAGTACCAGCGTTGGCCGCCATTAACAGTGAGGGCGCTACCCGCTTCTGGGGGCTATGTGGAACAAGGAAAGCAGCTGTAACAGTCGGCAGCTAGGCTCTGATTGGTTATCTTGTGCTATAAAGGCTGGTCTCTTCCCTTTCCTTTTCTTTCTTCTACGCGACCCTATCGTGAGGTAAGGTAGCCTATCCACGTTTGTTAATAGTAGTACCAAATGAATGTTTTCATCAGTACTACCAGCCATTGATGTTTATTAAGTTGACTGTTGCTGTCAACGAAAGCGGCGTTTCTCTAAATTATTGCTTCTGACTGGGCAATATTTAACATCCCTGCGGCCTGCTGACTAGCCGTGGAGCTAGCTAGCTAGCTAGCATAGTACGGTAGTCTATCCACATGTGCGGCTGCTAATGTACTATCTCGCTATATAAGCTAACTGCTAGTGTCTGATTTTATGTAAGGTACTTTTCGTTCTGCTTAAATGTAGAATATGTTCTTTTATTGTAAATTGTCTTTAACATAATTGTCATATTTGCAGGAAATACCTTGTCTTTAAACCAGCTCTAAGCGATCCTTGGAAGCACTAAAGATGCCCAGGGAAGACAGGGCCGCGTGGAAGTCCGGCTATTTCCTGAAAATCATTGTATGTCTTTTCCTGTCTTAGGTACACTTGCTATTGTTTAGTAATACAATTACTTTAATATTTTTTTGTGTACTTGTGTAGGATGCATGGTTTAGTTAGTTATAACAGTGCATTTACTGTAGAGTGCTCTAAATGACTATGAAAGTGCAGGAAAATCTACAATGAAGCTTGTGCAGTACTTCATTTGTCGTTCCCCCTGCAAACACCAACTTGTCTCCATACTATCCCTGCTTATCTATGCCCCCGATGAGCAGGGACGCTAGGTCTCAGACAAATCATCCACTTCAGCTTTGCAGACTCTTAAATCTACACTAAAAACTGCATTTGTTGAAACACCCATGAGACTAAAACGTACGTACTTTCTCCTGTCCCTCAGCAACTGCTGGATGACTATCCAAAATGCTTCATTGTCGGTGCAGACAATGTGGGTTCCAAACAGATGCAGACCATCCGCCTGTCTCTGCGTGGCAAGGCTGTGGTGCTGATGGGTAAAAACACCATGATGCGCAAAGCCATCCGAGGCCACCTGGAGAACAACCCTGCCTTGGAGAAGTGAGTGTTGTGTGTGCACCCCTATACATTTGAATAAATCCTAACTGGCAGGATAAAGTTACAGTGCGGCTTGCGTAGTACTGCTCTGTCGTTCCCCCTGCATACAACAAACTGTTCCCTACTACACCTGCCCGGCTGCATCATCCAGCTGGCAGGGACGCTTGGTTTCAGACACATCAATTTCTGTCTGGTTGAGTAGTACATTTCCTAACTCCTCAGGCTGCTGCCCCACATTAAAGGAAACGTGGGCTTTGTCTTCACAAAGGAGGACCTGGTTGAAGTCAGGGACTTGCTGTTGGCCAACAAGGTATTGACTGCTGCAATTGCAATGCTAACTGTATTTCGCTTGAAATGGCACACGCACTAAATGCTGAGCAAGTCTAATTAATGTCAGTGACTAATGGCCTCTTAACCGATGTAACCAAGGTGCCTGCTGCTGCCCGTGCTGGAGCTATTGCCCCCTGTGAAGTGACTGTGCCAGCCCAGAACACTGGTCTGGGTCCTGAGAAGACCTCTTTCTTCCAGGCTCTGGGTATCACCACAAAAATCTCCAGGGGTACCATTGAAATCCTGGTTAGTCGGCACTGCCTCACGTTTTGCATTGGAAGTGTGAATACTCTAGCAGATGCTGACTATCTCTCTTGCTTCCAGAGCGATGTCGGTCTGATCAAGACCGGTGACAAGGTGGGTGCCAGCGAGGCCACGCTGCTCAACATGCTGAACATATCTCCGTTTTCCTACGGCCTGATCATCCAGCAGGTGTACGACAATGGTAGCGTTTACAGCCCGGAGGTACTTGACATCACAGAGGCTGCCCTGCACGCCAGGTTCCTGGAGGTAAGGTCTGAGTGCTGTTGAAACCAGTATCAATGGAACTAATGTCCACTGTCTGTATGGACACTTGTTACGCACCTGCTCAAGACATAATTACTTTACTTCATCTTTATGTGAAATGGTTTGTTGCTATAAATGCTTAAAGTATAACCCCTTAACAGACACAAATTCTACTTAAGATTTCCTTTTAACAATATCAAAGCAAGTCTTGGTGCAATGTGTCTCACAGCTCTGATAAAACAATACTGTGCTCCTGTAAGTATTTGGCTGTATGTACCTATGAGAGCTTGATAACTTTCCTTTAATCTCAGGGTGTGAGGAACATTGCAAGTGTCTGCCTGGAGATTGGCTATCCCACCCTAGCCTCTATCCCCCACTCCATCGTCAATGGCTACAAGAGAGTCCTGGCCGTCACCATGGAGACTGACTACTCCTTCCCTCTGTCAGAAAAGGTACAGGGAGGCTGTGTATATGAAATTACTACACTGGTTGGTGTAAATTAAGCTTGCGCTTAATATTGTAAGGCCAATAATCATTGGTAATGCATTTGTATACATGCCATAGGAAGTACTTTTGTGCTTTTACACACTTCACTACAGTAAAAGTGCAGGACAATCTACAATGAAGCTTGTGCAGTTCTTCATTTGCCGTTCCCCCTGCAAAAAACAACTTGTCTCCTACTATCCCTGCTCATCTATGCCCTAATGGGCAGGGACACATGGTCTCAAACAAATGTAAAGCAATTGGGTGTGCTGTAAATGAGGGCCGTATCTCGGTGAGGTGTAAATTGATGAGTTTCCCTGCAGGTTAAAGCCTTCCTGGCGGACCCAACTGCCTTCGCTGCTGTTGTGGCACCAGTCGCTGTAGCTGTGACTGCTGCGGCACCTGCAGCTAAGGAAGAGGTCAAGGATGAGTCGGAGGAATCTGATGACGACATGGGCTTCGGTCTGTTCGACTAAAGTCACGACAGCGATCAAGACCCAAAGAGTCAAATTAAAACCATGATTCAATAAACATCTTTCGTTCACTTTGTCTTTTGAGTACTCCTTGTGCCTTTGAGTTGCAATTAAAGTGTCACCATTTAGAGCCTTGCATCGCTGCAATAGTAATGATAACATATTGACTAGGTTACAGACCCTAGTCATTGCAATAGTAACTATGAACGAGGGGGCTTGGTTACAGAAAAATGGTATAATTTAAAGTGTTTATGCCGTTAGTGGCGGAATGTTCCTGTGCTCCTTGTGGAGCCTACTAGAGTTCCTTAACGAAACTCGTGTCTGGTCAAAATTGGTTTTCACGTGCTAATGGTTTTTAATCTGGCGGTAAAAGCTAACAACCATTAGCAATATAGTTAACTAGCTGGGAAAATGGCGTGACTTAAGGAAGGATCTGTCCCCAGCAGTATTTACACCTGGCTCATTCGACTAGTGTGCTGTGTCGCTGGACTGCAGCCTGATGAGTCAAGTTGGCAGGCTGCAACATGTCTTTCCTCCCAAGACCTGCACAGCTGGTATTTGCAAGATTATCTGACCCCTGCACCATGGAAGGAAACGTTATGCCAGATGAACGGTTTCTCATGCACAGCATATTGCCGGTTAAACTGCAATTTCACAACACCCTCCAGACTGGACATTGAGTATATTTATGTAATATATTCCAGCCTCACACTTGATACACTTCTCACTTTAATTTTCTATATATTGCACCTTTTTAAAATTTTGCCGTTACTAATTTAATGTTTTGTCACGAATGTGTGCAGATAACGAACAATTCCTCCAAAGCGTAAATGAACATTGCAAATAAATCTGCTTCTAATGGATTTACAGGATGTGACGCAACTCTGTGCAGCGGTGATCCGGAAGTGATTATTGTGTCGGAAGCTTAATCGTAAAGGGAATCAAACCAGTGAAAAGTATCCTAAATCCATGAGTCTACTATGGCTGAGGTAACATATTTCACATTTTCTAAAGACGAACAATATAAACTTAAAACCAAGTTAGTTTAGTTTCAGAATGTTGACGTTATCTAACAATTGTCATTGTATACTACTGCCTGCCTAGCCTTACCGTTGCCTGTATTTAAGCTAACTATTTCAGAAGTGACCGTTCTAGTGAAACAAATTAATAGTCTGTCGTCTTTCGGTTTGACAACATCATACATACAGAAAATACGTCTGAAACCCTGACGCCACTTGATGTGTTTTACAGACCCATAGCTTGCAGGACCTCCAACAGCCAATTGTCTCCTCCAAGGTGTTCATCCAGCGAGACTACAGCTCAGGAACTGTCTGCAAGTTCCAGACTAAGTTCCCATCTGAGCTTGAGTCTAGGGTATGTTTTAATGTTTATCAGTTACTGTATACTTTGAATCGTAGACTCGTACAACAATGTGGTAGCTAAAAGGGCAAAGGCAAACACTAACATTGTAGTTTAAAATTGAAAACCAAGTAAAAGTATACAGGGAATAACAATGGTCAGAGCATGATATCTAATAACATATTGATGTGAGTAGGTTACTAACAATCAGTTTAGCTAGTGGCTTCTAAATTAAGTTTGAAGCATCACTGCTACTAGTAACAAAGAGAGCCAGCGATTCTGCGCAGGTTTGCCATTGTTGGCACAAAATCATTCCTTTTAATGCCTTTGTTGACCTTGGGTTTGGTTGGTGTTTTATATGGTTGCAGCTTGACAAGCAGGTGTTTGAGGAGACCATCCACGCTCTGAACAACCTGTATGCAGAGGCAGAGAAGCTAGGGGGGAAATCTTACCTAGAGGGCTGCTTGGCTTGTCTTACTGCCTATACCATATTCCTCTGTATGGAGACACACTATGAGAAGGTAACCGTTACAAACATGACAATGTTTTGAACATTGCTTGCTTCCTTTGAACTATCCACCCATCTGTAGTTGGGTTGCGGGGGGAGCAGCTCCAGCAGGGGATCCTTTGAACTAATCTAGACATTATTTGTAACCGGGCTTCTGCTTTTTCTGTGTGCAGGTTTTAAAGAAGATTACCCGGTACATTAATGACCAGAATGAAAAGACTTATGCACCTAGGGGACTGCTACTGATAGACCCAATAGAAAGAGGACTCAGAGTTGTATCCTTCACTTGGTTGTTGTTGTTGGTTAACTTCTAAGATAATATGCTAAAGCGTTCATATGTGTTTTGTCCCTATCCAGTGGATTAATAAGGTCCACATGCTAATGCTGTCCTGAATAGTCTGTATCAGTGCATTGGTGTATAACATTGTATTTGCATCCTTTTCTATTTGTCTTAATTTGCTGTTCTTTAGATTGAGATTTCCGTATTTGAAGACCGAAGCGTTGGCTCTGGAAGATAAAGAGCGTCAAAGGTCAGCATTGGGTAATTGTCAGTTACTTCAGAATCCATAGTGTTCTGCCACATTATGCTCAGTGCCACTCTTGGAGTTTTTATGTTTGGGATTAAATTAGTCATTGAGCAAAATATAGCAGACGTAATTTACTTAAATGTAACTGAACCATTAAAATGACACTAACATTAGACACTGTTCTTACTCGTACTGATGATTCTAAATTATTAAGGCGGCTTTATATAGATTAAATATGCAGTGGCAATTCAAGTTTTTTTTTGTTGCAAATAAGATAAAGCAAAGAACAAAGACAATTGATTAAGATGAGAAATAAAAACACAATTTATTAGAGTAAAACATTTAAGGAAAAAACAATTGCCAAATGAATCACTCAGCTAGAGAAAGACCTTCTAGAGATACCTCTGAGATCATCCATGAGTTGGTTCCAGCGATGTGCAGCTAACCACTAAAATCATCATCTCTATCTCTTCCTCTTCTCTGGACACTGCTAGAGTGCAGCACATTCAATCTCCATGGCCTCCTGGATGGATGTGCATAGTTTAGATTTCCTCCTTATTTATAGTTCCTCTGCAGTCTTCTGACTCCCAATGTTGTTAAAGGTGTTTTGTTATGTCTTTTTGAACAAGTGACTATGCATAAGATGACTAGTAATTTGCCTAGCCCAGGGCTATTCAATTCCAGTCCTGGAGGGCCGCTGCCCTGCATGTTTTAGTTGTCTCCCTGCTCCAACACACCTGA
>JAODUH010080207.1:5274-15421 GCA_027564835.1 Typhlichthys subterraneus
TAAAGTGTGCTGTCAATTTAAGATGAGGTAAAGGGTGCTGTCCCTTTAAGATGAGGTAAAGTGTGCTGTCAATTTAATATTCTGTACAAAGTGTGCACTGTCTCTATAAGATGAGGTAAAGGGTGCTATAACTGAGCTGGCCCATTAAGATGCTGTATTGAAAGAGGGAGGGGCTACATTGTGGAGGCTCTGAAATATGCAATATCATATCACACTGTATAACTAAGCCCCATCCAAGTCAGCTTCGCCCAATCATAGAAATATCATAATCCTAATAAAAGGTGACATGTACATACGCAAAATATATAAATAAGGTTAAACTTAATATTTAGTATTACTGTTTATATAGTATAATAAAGGCCACTAGTCCATTTGTAGTTATCGTTCTTTATTAATGATCTAATCAGCGATTGTACGCTAATACACATTTGGTCAAAGTCAACAAATAGCTACTTATAGTCCGCTAGCTGCCCGTTCTGTGTGCACGCTGAAATAGTAGTTGCACACAACAGCACCATACTAGCCCTTGTTGGTCCAATGTGTGGGTCTGAGCTCCTGACAGAAACGAGAGGTGTATTTGTTTTGATGCAGTTCAGATGTAAACTGCATATATGAAGTTTTTCTCTAATGACACTACCTTTAACGTGCATGACCTATCACAGATGCTTTTCAAACAGGTGGGTCATTGAGTGGGAATGAGCGGGTCGCAGAAATTGCAAGCGGCCCGCTTGAAGAATATCAGTGAAAGGCCTCCGCGCTTTACTATCGTGTTGTTCCATTCATTGGTCGTGAGTAAGGTTGAGGCAAAATAGCCTACTTGGTCCTGACTGGACGAAATCCTATTTAGCCGCATGCACATTATAGGTTCTGGAGCTCTCTGTTAAAAAATATTTGACGCACAGCCGCCAAACACACACACACACATGTATAGCATTAGCTAAAGTTGATGCATTTTTGAAAATGACGTTAGCGATACTTGGTGTTTGGTGGGTCTCTCAATAGATTAGGCCTCTCTAGGTGGGTTTGTGGACCCCTGATCTATCATATACCCGATAGGTCAGTGCCTATATGTCCCCTGTGCCCTATAGCAGCAGTAGCAGCCCTATATTATGGGATGGCGAGGTACCTTTCTGCCCCGCATAGCCAGGAATCCCCGCTGCGCCATATTCTCCGAACACCCCGGGCGACCCCTTCCCGCCCAAACGGCCAGGGTTGCCGGGGAAACCGGGAAGTCCCGGGAAGCCCAGCAATCCTGGGAGGCCCGTCTCGCCTGATTGGTGGAAAGACACACAGAGGGGGGGTGAGTTTACCTTACAAACAATACTGTATGTCATACCCTTTAATCTTTCATAGAGACAGTTAATCTTATTAATTTACTTAATTAACTTAATCTTATGAAGGGATCTTAATTTAAAAATACATGATCATAAAAAGCGACATTACCGTAAAAAGGTGCACCTTATCTTACCTAACTTAATCTTACCCAATTTAACTCACATTCGTAACCTCAAACAGTAGTTAATCTTACAAAGAGACAGTTCATTTTACCTTAAAACTTACTTAATTTACATTTACATTTACGGCATTTGGCAAACGCTTTTATCCAAAGCGACTTACATGTAGATAATGTTAATCTTCTGAAGGGATCTTAACTTAAAAATACATGATCATACAAAGAGACATAAAAAATAACATAAAACGGTGCACCTTATCTTATCTAATTTAAGATTACCTAATTTAACTCACATTCTCTTACCATTATTGTACCTCACACCTATCTTAACCCATAAATTACCTAGCAGTAACCCACAGTAACCCACCCTTTCTTCCTGGTACTCCAGGGTTGCCGTCCCTGGTTCCTGGTCCCGGGGGACCAGGGGGGCCCCTTGGCCCCGGTAACCCATGGAAACCAGGTCCTCCAGGGGTTCCCTTCATCCCACCAGAGCCTGGGACTCCTGGCTCGCCTTTGTACCCCTTGTAACCAGGGAAACCTAAGGATGGATGGATGGATGGATTGATGGGTGCACAAGTGTTTAGTTATTTTCCAATGACGAACAACACATAAACATGTAGTAACACCACAAAGGATTATGTCTATTCTGGACACACAAGTAGACACCGATGTAAGTCAGTGCTTACATCGTCTCAGGGCTTGGTTAGGCTGGAGTTGCATTTAGAATCATTTGGAAAAGCATGACACGGGTGGCAATACCAAACAATGAAACAGTGAATTCTGTTTATCTGATTCTGCTTCAACTCAAACTCTTTGAAACCCATTGGGCCCTATTTTAACAATCTAAGCACACGGTCTAAAAGTGCAAGGCGCAAATTTGATTTTATGGCGTGTCCAAATCCACAAATGCTATTTTAACGGCAGAGAAATGCTGAGTGCGCTGGGTGGGACATGATTCAAAAGGGTGGGACTTACCCTCTTCATTATTCATGGGTGTGTTTTGGGCATACCATACAATAAACCAATCCGAGTGTCATCTCCCATTCCCTTTAAAAATCCAGGTGCGCTTGTATCTAAGGTGGATTGATATACTGGCAGGTTTGTGAAAGCACTGGAGCAGACCATCTAGGCAATAGCAGGATTCCTATAATATCCCATTGTACTCTATACGTTTTTGATCCTTTGCATATTTGTGTGCTCCTGCACATCCCTGTATGTGTAACAAGCAGAGTGTATAGACGTTGTCCACCTGCCATAGGCAACACTATTGATAACGCACCTCGCGCTGATGTTAGACCAGGTTTCTGCTGGTCAATCGCTCAATCACTTTCCGCTGCCTCTAGATAACAATGCATCAGCAATGCGCTAGACCACACCTCGTGTTAAGACCAACACACCCACGGGCACTCAAAAGTGCATTTGCGATTTAGAACTGCATCGGTCTGAAACTAGCAAAGACGCTTGCGTTCCAGAATTGCACCGCATTGCGTCAGGTGTGAGATAGGGCCCACTGTGCCGAATGTCAAGTGCAATTCCAGGATGAATTTGCATGGCCATCTCTAAAAATCTAGTGCACAAAACTCTGGTACACTGTTTTCCTAGAGGGTACCTACATACTGTAAGCATCAGCACACTACAGGAATGTGATTCAAAATAGTTCTCAGAAGTTAGCCTTAATACTAAAATTACCCTAAAATGTTTTATTTAAATGTAAATAGGTGCATTTTTTTACTACTAATGACCAAAAAATGAATTTATATGTCTCTATATATATATAAAAATTGCACACCAAGCACTATTTTGCCATAGGCCTATGCCTATCCATGAACCATGTGACCAACAATTTAAAACTTCCGTTGGCGTAACTCTGTTCTTTCCATGGCTCTGGTCTCAAATTAGATCCATGGATGTGTGGTAAATGTTATATTCCTTCTAGATATGTTAAACATCTTCATCTCAACAAGTCATTGAATGCAGAATTTATACTTTCTTTGTCCAATAAACAAATTATAAACTGTGACATGTTAATATTTCATTAATAAGAATAACATGGGTAGGTTAGGATATGTATTATGTGGCTCTCGCAATTCTGCATATGCCCCTGTAAATCACACACATACATTAGCAATGCTAATATTAGAACTAGAAATGATATACCACCAAACAAGCTAGGGTTAGCGCTGGATGCTAAACCACTTTGTTTGCTATCTGTCCTCTTAAAAAGTATTTTTAAGGTGTTTACAGATGCTGACATCATATTTCTAATCTTGTATTTGATCTGGAAATCTTGACATAAAAAAAGACAAAATCTTCCAATGACAATTAATTAAAAAATGTTTAACAAAGTCAGAAAAAACAAAAAGTGAATTGATCATTTGGAACATTTCCTACATTTGATTTGAAAGCCTTGACACCAAATACAAGATCAGATGAGCGGCGGAGCAACGCGGCCAGTAATGACACTGGGAACAATGAGACGGAGAAGGAGCGAGATGGAGGGGAAGAGCGCAGGATAAGCAGGTGGAGGGCGAGGTAGGTATGGATGGAGAGAGAGAGAGAAGAGAGAGTCTCACCTTGACAGCCTACAGTGGGTGACCCGTCACCAAGGGGGGATGTTTGATGAAGAAGGGATTGAGAGAATGGAAGGAGGTGGTGGTGTAGAGGAAGGAGGGAACAGGAGAAGGAGAGAACAGAGGAGAGGGAGTAAAGACATCAGTGAACTGAACAGGAGACTGTTTCACACAAGCAGAGAACAAACGGAGCAAACACTGTCTACAGACAAACAACAACATGATCCGTGTATAATAGTGACATTCACCATCAGTAAAGAACACATTACCTGCCTAAAACGCCCCTATGGAGCGGACCGTGTTTTTAAAAGCACCATGGGCGCCGAAGTTAAACGCTGCCGCATGCGCTTTTTTCATCAGTTTGCGGCTTCTTTTTCAGTTGAAAAAAGGACAGTTGACCAATCACAAGCGGTGCAGTGAGACCAGATGTTATCTCTCACCTGGAGGCCCAGCCAGGCCAGGGAAGCCAGGGCGTCCACGGGGACCGGCCATGACGCCGATCAGAGCTCCAGGAAGACCGGGAAGCCCCAGCTGGCCAGGCCGGCCGTTTTCCCCGCGTTGCCCCTTCGACCCGAGACTGCCGGAACGCCCGCCTAAACCTGTTTGGAGATTGCGTTACCATAGCGTTTAGCTTTAATCAGTCAGTCACTTAAATGTCAGTGACACACTCTGGTAGTGCTAGCGGTTGGTGCTAGTGGTACAGTAATGCTATCAGTTGGTGCTAGCAGTGGTAGCACTGTCAATACCACTGCTAGCATAACCACCGCTAGCATAACAACTATTAGCATAACCACCATGCTACCACTACTTCCTCTCCCACCGCTAGCTCTCCCACTGCTAGCACTACCACCGTTAGATCTACCATCATTAGCTCTACTAGCGCTAACACTACCATGTGGCACATGTTGCCCTACCAGGTGATCCAGGCCCTCCCTGTGGGCCTGGCAGCCCCTTGTCCCCCGGAGCACCGGGAAGGCCGTTCAACCCGGGGACTCCAGGCGCGGCCCCCAGGACATCTCCAGGCTGACCCTTGGCTCCCGGACGCCCAGGAAATCCATCCTTTCCTGGGGAGCCGTCGAGGCTCTGTCCCGGGGTGCCTGGAAGTCCGGCGTCTCCCCTGGGCCCCGGAAAACCTGCAAGAACATGGCGAAGATGGTTCTTCATGACAGATGCTGGGAGCTGACCAGCATGACCACAACCCTAAAAGGTAAACTGGTACATATATAAACAAATCATACAAAATATGTAAAATATCGGATGACTAGGAACAGCGTAGCCTCGTGAGACCATCCTGATCTCACAAGCTTCAATTTAATATTGTCAGCTATTATCAGTGTGGAACCCTTCGATGCAACTCTCACCCTTGGACCTTTTCCACGGGTGCTCTGGATGATATTCAACATACTGTATTGATGAGATAGGTAGCCCAATCACATGTAAGGAAGCATGAATGAAATGTACCAGCACTGCCTCTATGACAAGTTAAGTCAAGTTTCCAGACTGATTCTTGTGCCGAAATGAAATTGAAGCTCCAAAGATCGGATAATCTCTATTACCAATGGAGGGAACGGGGCAGAAAGGGATTGAGGCCCGGTGGTGAAGGCAAGGTTGAGGTGTTTGATCAATGGCCGAGTACTGGTCTGTCAGATGTGGCTGGAGAGACACGTTAATCCATAATGCCAGGAGGCAAAACACTAACAGTTAAATTAATGCATTGTTTACTCAGCATGTCGTTGCCGAGGAACAGGCGGTGTTCGGTAACAGGAAGACAACAACATGCGGAGGGAACAGGATTGAACAGGATGGAAACGGTCTTGGGGTATAGGCAAAGTTTGGTAACACGGAAACAGAAAAAATACAATACAAGAAAACAAAGGCACAAGCACAAGGACAGGCAGGACTAAAATTATATGAACTAACAATCCAGCATAAAGTACAGGAAAACACAGGGTTTAAATACGGAGGGGAACAGGTGTAGAAAACTGATTAGGACACAAAAAGCCAGAACCGGATCACAGGAAACATGTGGAACAGGGAATGAAACCGTGACATGATCACAATCTCCTAATGGGTCTCCTGTGAAGACTACCCAGTGCAGCACAGAGAACCAATGAAGCCAGGCATGTCAGCCTCACCTTGCGGACCGGGCTGTCCTCCAAATCCAGGGTCCCCTCTGTCGCCCTTGGTGCCATCAAACCCTGGACGACCTGTGAAGCCTGCAGACCCTGGTTGACCCTTGGGACCTATTTATACAAGTATAGTCATAATGATTATAGATAGGGCGCATTCACCACAGAATCAAGACAACAACAAAATGCCACACTATCATACTAAAATAAAAGCTCTGGGGGCAAAAGGAAATAACAAATAAAAGTCCCAAATTGACCGATTGCTTGCATCTCACCTGGTCGTCCAGGTAACCCGGGGCTACCGAATTCTCCGCTTTCGCCGGGTATGGTGCACGGCAGCATCAGGCCTGGTAACATTGAGTTTAAAATATTACGCATTATTGCGCATTATTGTGTGTTAGCGTGTGTTACACGCTAACACACAATACCAAACTGATATGCTAGCAGTTCTGCGCTAACCACCTTTAATCCCTAGAATACACAATGCGTCCAAATCGACCCTGAGTTCTTTCTTGCTTTACAATGATATAATTTCATAATTCAAGCTGCTAGGACATCCTCAACAACTAATGTGTTGTAATGTCCCAGTGATATTTCATAATATCACATTGATTCATTGATTTTTTACAAGGAACAAAGAGACCTTTGTTTAAGAATCATGTCGCATTGGAAATGAATACGGGTCTATATGAACCCATGTCCCTGCATTATAGGGGTATTCAACATATGTTGTGCATTCTAGGGTTAAACTAACAACATAACCTGCCTCGTCAACAGTCTAGCCTACTGTACAGTACATATCCACAAAGAAAATGTGATGTATAATTATGGAGCTACATATCACTAGGCTAACCAAAACATCTGTTGCTATGAATAAGAAATAGTCTACATGAATGTAAACAATATTTAATTAACACTAATTTGAACAAATAACTGTGAATGTCTTTTGCGAGTCTGTCGGTTGCTGCATTCATGCTGTTACTCGTTAATGTAGGCATCCATTGAGGTTCATTTCAGATTTAGCATGTACAAATATATAGTGCAGATAGTAGCAGATGATCTACAGTTAATGCCAGCTACAGAATCAAAAATTATCTTAAAAAGCAGAATTAATTAATTAATTAATTAATTAAAATATTTGATTATTTCCAGGAATTCTGCGTAGGAGGATGTCATTCCCCCCAGCACTCCCCCAGCCTCACTGGTAAATTAAGCCACTTAGCCAAGGCAGGGTTTAAAAAAAACAGGTTTCAGCAGCTTCAAGGACGATACAGATGAATGCATGTCCAAATGTTTAGCAACAATATTGGACAGCCACATTAAAACAACTAGAGTAATATAAACAGCTAGGAATTCCAAAGACTACATTTCCCATCAACTCTCAGGATGGCGATATCTCTATAATACCTAAACATACATTTTAGAATCCTCCTGACTGTAACATATTATTTGGTATTGTAACCTCCGGGTTACACCCTGTTAGAGGATGATGTTCCCGAGGTCTTTGTTTTTTTAGTTTGGTTGCTCTTATTGTAATGGTATTTCAACAAAATTAACATCTGCCACAAATGTAGAAACTATGCTATACACTGTTGGGTGCGTTTGATTTTCAGGCCGCCCCGGAGCAGCCAAAGCTCCGGTTGGCTGGTGGAGTAGAGAGTTACGTTACCCACCAGTTCCCTGTCCGTTAGAGACGTCATTTAGCCCTCCACAGCTGCTCTCACCTGGACAAGCAAACATGCACAGGTACGGTCAAGCAGGTGGAGAGAACACAGCGAGGAATGGAGAGAGAGAGATGGAGAGAGAGAGAGAGAGAGAGAGAGAGGGAGAGAGAGGGAAAGAGCAAGATAGTGATAGAAACTGACAGATGTCAGGCAGTGCTGTAAGGTGCCATTCAGTGTAATTAGCATATGGCATTAATTTGCATATGGCAATCAAGCAACGTATTTATTAAAAGAAAATGAAACCCTGAATCATACAGATATCAGCGCGTCAGCCATCGAAATCCACTGAATTATTAGGGCTCATTCAGTTAAGGCAGAGCAAGGCAGAAGAGAGCGTCTGGGTTTACTCCAATGGACCACTGTTTCACAGCAATAGCAGATCGCGGAACATCGTAACAGTCCCCAGAAGTTAGCCATGAATAGAAGCACCCTATCACCCTACCCTACCATCTATCATGAATGTAAATCGATGCATTTATTGATACAAAAACTTGAGTCATGTATCTGTATTTATTTATATTTGCCCGCCAGGCACTTCCTGGAACTGTTCTGCGTCTACGTCTATGTGGCTCTGGGTTGAGGCAAAAGCATTAAAAATAGCTAGTTCCATGTTATTGTATTTATCGCTTAGCAACCTGACAGGCATGATGAAGAGCACAGCTAATGGGAATATGTCTTCCTCTCGTCATTCTCTCAGAGTTTCTGTGAAGGAGAATTACCGCTGAAAGTTATGCAAGGTGTTTTAGCTAGCGCACATTCACTCAGTTCTGTGTTGGTCAGTCTCAGAGGACGCATTGCACATTGACACCTAGTGGCATTGATATGTAACTACACCCATGTCGAACAGTTTTTCTTTTAAAACAACCGATCATTTAAACGTTGACCAGTGTTACGGTCATGTAACGTGCAACCAATGACAGCTGATCTCCTCTGTGACTGAAGAAGCACAACAATTAGAAAGCAGTTTATTGGCTGTAGTAGAAGCGCATTAATGGAGACCATTAATCGTGTCTGTAAACACGCGGCTGCTTACAATCAGGTCAGATGTGTTTTGTCCGAAGCCACGCACAGTGAGTAAACAATGACAAGTATTATGGAGTGCTCCACAATACTTGAGTCATCGTGGGGTTAGACTGTCCTTGCCCGGGTGGTGGAGCAGGTTGTTTGTGTCCATGTGAAATGTAGGTTGTAAAGCCCTTTGAGACTGCAATGTGATTCAGGGCTATATAAATAAAATTGACTTGACTTGACTAGACACCTGGTTCAGGGACCCTCACAGGCAGGCGAGGGACCTGGGAAGGTCAACTGGACGAATGGGAGGAACATCTGTGTCGCCATTAGTTATAGAGGCTGTTTCAGCTGAAGACTGAATGATTCTACCAGTCGCTATGGTAACTAGAGAGTGAAGTCAGAGCTAGTTTTGAATGATTGAGATGAAGTTGTTACGGTAACCAGAGAGTGACGTGACAGCTCATTTAGGGCGTTAAGATGAGGTTGTTACGCTAACTACAGAGTCACGTGATTTA
The DNA here is from genome assembly GCA_027564835.1 of Typhlichthys subterraneus. Classification (NCBI taxonomy): domain Eukaryota; kingdom Metazoa; phylum Chordata; class Actinopteri; order Percopsiformes; family Amblyopsidae; genus Typhlichthys; species Typhlichthys subterraneus. The sequence continues at coordinate 14,677 of JAODUH010080207.1, forward strand.
GGAGGATGTTGAGCCATTCACCGCGTGCCAAAATCTGCAGTTCCTCGAATAGCCACTTGAGGCTGGCTGTAAAACGGTGTCAATCCCGTAGACTCCCATGTTAAGATGTCCAACTTCACAGCAAAAATAAGAGTACTCTCTATCTCACTCTCTCTCTCTCTCTCTCTCTCTCTCTCTCTCTCTCTCTCTCTCTCTCTCTCTCACACCACACACACACACACACACATACCGGGTGGGCCGGGCAACCCTGGTTGCCCTCGCTCCCCGTTGAAGCCCGGTTCCCCGGAGGGGCCCCTCAGACCGGGGGCTCCGGCATAGCTGACGCCCGGCTCCCCAACGGTGCCGGCACGCCCCTTGGTCCCAATGTACCCTGGGAACCCCTTCTCTCCCACGGTGCCATAGCCAGCATCGCCCTGCAGGGGGAGCACATTACCAGTTACTGTGTTAATGTGTATAGCCAGCATCGCCCTTCAGGGGGAGCACATTACCAGTTACTGTGTTAATGTGTGTGTGTGGGTGTGTGTATAATGTTTGTGTGTGTGTATACTGTGTGTATTGTGTGTGTGTGTTCATTTGTGTAGTGTGTGTGTGTGTTTAATGTGTGTAGTGTGTTTGTGTATTGTGTGTGTGGGTATAATGTGTGTAGTGTTGACTCAGGAAGCTCTGCTATTCTTGTGCTTTTGGATCTAACGGCTGCCTTTGACACGGTGGATCATGGGATTCTCCTGAAACGCCTAGAACAATG
>JAODUH010080218.1:0-15420 GCA_027564835.1 Typhlichthys subterraneus
GTGAAGCACTTTGTGTTACATGAATTTGTATGAAAAGTGCTATATAAATAAAGATTGATTGATTGATTGATTGATCATATGCCTGTTTATTGACCCTATCATTGTTTGAGTATTTTGTCTGTTTAATAGCGGTGTCTCGACTAGAGTCATACTAGACGATCGAAGATGTGCAGCCATGACGCTAGTTGTTTGACGCACGCATGGGCGGTTTTTCAGATCAGTCTCCTCCTCCGATAAGTGGGGGTGTTGTTGTAGTCTGTCACCATTGCTAAGGCAAGTAGCTCACACGAGGTTAAGCCTATACAGTTAATACGAGCCGTCAGCTTATAGTGCTTGCAATTATAACGAGTGACCTGCTTTCAGCACCGCGGGTCGTTAACAGCTCCTGAGAAGCGTGGAGATTTTGCCCGCCCCTTCACGCCGGCTGCAGTTATTTACACAGCGGTATACGACGCTGGGCGCCGCCAGACGGACTGAAAGGAGCTGTCCACACATTCAGCACTCAGTGGACTCTGTTGGCCAGGGCTCCGAGGTCATCTTCTTGACTGCATTATAGAGAGGAACATACATTTCACAATGGCGTCAAAGTGCTGTTATTTTTTTATAATAACCTGTATTTTAACGCTGAATGAAGTGTGCCACATATCTGCCTTTCCTACATCTGCCAGATCGGATGATGGTGAGTTAACGTTGCTATTTTGAAAGAGTTTGTGATATAGCAACGTGGATAAAGCTCCAGTGAGAATGTTCGAATACTGAAGTTATGTCTGTTAAAGGCATGAGTTTGTTGGAGAATAATAATGCAAACAACATTATTTTGACGTCGCTAAGGCCGATGATGTTCTATTTTAATCGTTTGTTTTGTGATCCGATTAAGATGTCTGTTGAGCCGGGAGTACAGTGACTACTACATACATTTTGAAACTTTAAATAATAAATCAATTGGCCTACAAATCACACCGTAATTAGAACATGTCTTCCTTGTGCACAAAAGCATGGAAAATGTCCCTACAAGGGATACTTATCCTTATAGAACAGTGATTTTTGTTTCCTGTAGACAAAGCTGTGTACAACAGACAGTTGACACAAGAGAGACCAATTCAAGAGCAGGTAAGCCTTTGCTTACTGAATTCCCATCCAATATACTGTACTGCTAAATGGATTCATCATGCATATTCACATGTTCTCAACCAAGCAATATATAATAAACACCTTCACATCATTTTTTTTATCCTCCAGATTTCTGAGGCAGACAATGTGAAGGCGGCCATACAGTCTGCAGGTAAGGGTTCATGTAGCAGGGCTTACAGTAAAACAGCCAACTATGAAGGAGTTGAGCCACATCTGTGTGAAATAGAATTGGCTTCTTATCTCAATGTCACACTTTAATTATTATCCCATGTGTGCACAGAGATAAAGACCCCCACGACTCCCAAGGACACCGAGTCAGGACAGGACAATGATGACCTGACTGTGCTCAAATCTCTTGCGGAGGGACAAAAGTTCAAAGACACCAATGAGACACCAGTCAAGACCAGCCAGACGGTGGAGCACATCCCCGACGAATCAGATTCCACTAAAAGTCGCCGTTTAGTTGAAGATTACGACTCCACCAAGAGCAGACTGGACTACGGCAAATACCAAGGTGCATAGTTCATCTTAGCGCTGAAAAGATATTGTGGGTTTTTCCAAAATATTTTGAAATTATTGTTGTTTTATTATTCATAAACAAACACTATAGTTTATAGTCACGTAAAAAAGGATGAAAGCACAATTATGCAGCTTCAGTTATGTACATTTAAAGGTATAGTCAGCTATTGCAAGCTAAATGTAAGATAATACACTTTTTGTCAAATTCAACAAATATCTCCTTGCATTTTGCTATCTTACCGTTCTGTGTGTGTGTTGAAAAAATAATCTGATACTTCTACACAGCCCTGGCTCTGTAAATAATAACACAAACAAAGTGGCGAACACTGCTCACATCAACAAAGCCGTAGCATTACACTATGGTTCACAATGCATTTTGACGTGTGAGGCCCCACCACGGAGGACCATGGAGCGACCCTGTTTTGATTTGAGCTCGAAGTTAGCAAGAATGACTGACTCTGCAGTTATTGTTATTCATCAAATGTTTGTTATTCGTGTTTTAAATATCTGACTACAAGCAAACATTGTTTTGGTGGCAATGGCATGTAGACCACAACCATATTGACGGTCCATCATCACAATTCTGACATCTTCCCTTTCTGGCAAGGACATTTGTCCCCCACACATATTTGGCGTACTATCAGGCAGACATTTTGTTTAAATGGACGAGAGAGAGAGAGAGGATTAACTTGTGTGCCTATGTTAGCTGAGGTTGGTACAGTGGTTGCTGAGTCTAATACTAAGCTAGTACTGTAAATCTCCTTCTCTCATTTTTACATAGGAGTGTAAACAGTCACAAACATGTAAGAAACATGAATAATTATCACATTTTATTTGGATCAAACTAAAGAAAAAACTGACCATGATGATAAATCGTGGTCAGTCATTCATTCAGAATCATTCTAATAATTCCTATCTACTTTCTATTTATCTACAATATTCTCACCAGTTTAACGAAAAATATACTGGGAACACAATAGTTTATTTGTTTATTTAAATATTTCTTTCACACGCACATTTAAATTTGATCACATTTACTTGAGGCTTATGGGTGGACAATTCAATGAGGACATGCCATTACATTTTGCTGAGTTAGTTTTTGCAGTTCAAAGCATTCTGTGTCATTTTCCAATATGCAGAGCCAACTCTTCCAATGGGGTCACATTACTGTACATCCGGCACACTTTACATTCTAAATCGATTCAGTTTTATATCAACTTCACAGGAACCATGGTGGCACAATACACACTACATTGTGTAGGAATGTACGTTTAAATATGCATCATCATTCACATCGTATCATCAGTTGCTGTCTGAGGCTTTGAGTGATTCAGATGAGAATCGCTGAGCGCAACAGTTTACCTCTCCATGGAGATGGCTCAGCTGTGACCAACTCATCAGTTTGTGCTACATCTCTAAATTTGGCTCCACGGTTTGTCTTTCACTTGACACCACCTAAAGCTAGACATAAATATTCCTAGTATTTGAAGAATGGTGGTGAATCATTCTAATGGTGTGTTGATCTGCTGAATAGATAACTGCAATGTTTAGACTGCAATTACATTGGTGATTCACTATAAAACAAACCTAGCGACGGAAGTGTACAGTGACATGAAAAAGTTTAGATATTATAGATTAGATATAATAATGAATGAATATTCATTCAAGCCTGCATTTCAGTTTTAGCAGAAGATGGGTTCATAGTTTAACTTTGGGAGGACTGTTAATCCAAGATAATTGACAGTCATAGAGAGAGCCACTTTGACTGACTGTACTATATACTCTCTCTCTTTCAGATGACCCAGAGAGCTTCCATCAGGTGGACGGCACCCCACTGACTGCAGAGGACATAGTCCAGAAGATCGCCAACAGAATCTATGAGGAGGACAACAGGGGTGTATTTGACAGGATCGTCTCCAAACTGCTCAAGCTAGGGCTGGTAGGTTAAGCCTACTGTCCCCTGATAATTGTATATATTTATTATTCAAAATTATAGGTATTGTGTCCAGGATTACTTGTTCAACATAACCTACAGCAATAATGAAGTTTATCTTACCAAGCATTGTCAATTGTTTAACTTCAACATGAGTCATCATTAAAATGAAATGACTTGGTGCATGCAAGTATGGGTCACACATTATGAACCTGTAGTTCTCTAGAGTTTTGTAGTAGGGTGTGGCTGAAGCAGGCCCCTGCTCTGCTGTGCATTTCCACACGTTCCACACATCTCCGTCCATCTTCTGGTTCTTCACGCTCTCTGTGCAGATCACAGACAGCCAGGCGGACACCCTGGAGTACCAGGTGGCCGAGGCTCTGCAGGACCTCATCACCAAGAATGCTAAGAACAATGAGGAGGGGGAGGACATGGAGGAAGACTACACAGCCACCAGGGAACAGCAGGGCATCCAGAGCCCAGACACCAATACGGTGAGATGGACACAGCTACTGAGGATGATGAGGATGGTGGTGGTGATGATGAGGATGAGGATGGTGGCGGTGATGATGATTATGATGATGATGAGGAAGGTGATGATGATGATGATGATGAATATGGGGAAGGTGATGATAATAGGATGGATGATGATGATGATGATGATGAGGAGGAATATGAGGAAGGTGATGATAATGAGGTAGAATATGATGAAGGTGATAATATAGTGGATGATGATGATGAGGAAGGTGATGATTTTAGGATGGATGATGATGATGATGCAGAGGATATTGTGAGAGGAATATCCACATCAATGAGGATATGAGATTTATAGTGATAATGATGGTAACGCTCATAGATTATAATAATACTACTAATTAGGTTTATTTACTTACATCATGAATATGGTGAAAAGGGAGGCTGATGAGGATCTAACGATAATGCAGTAAATGATAGGGATGGTGATAATGTGGGCGATATTCTAATAATGATCAAGACTAAAGGATGATAATGAGATAATGTGGGCGATATTCTAATAATGATCAAGACTAAAGGATGATAATGAGAGATCACATGCATGGCCCTATAATGAGGACACATACCTAGTGAGCATGGAGCTGATGGTGGTGACGATCATGCTCGCAGGATGCGACGGAGACGCTGCATCGGCGGTACGACGACGAGGAGGACGAGCAGGAGGTGGAAGGTGACACGGAGGAGGGTGTGAATGAAGTGGACAGGGACGTGGAGGAGGACCACACCTGGGACAGAGAGGATGGCCAGGGCAACGAGGTGAGGCCTATGGATGGACTCCAAGACCTGCAGTACTTCCCCAACTTCTACCGCCTGCTGCGGAGCCTGGACTCAGGTAACGCACACACACACACACACACACAGAGGGAGAGGAGCGAAAGAGCATAGTCTCTGTGACGCGTGGGTCCAAATGGATGTGGATGAGAAAGGTTGTTGCCGTGGCAACGCATTGTGGTTTCGATGGATGACTCATGGCTTTGTTTCATTTGTTTGTTCTCCGGCTGCCTTCGTTTGATACCGTACCTCCCATCACATACATTACATCGCTAGTAACGCACACATTGTTTCTCTCAACGACGGGAAATTGTCCCTTGTTTACACAACAGTAATGGCTTGATACCCTCCATATATGATGACCGTGTGTGTGGACTCTGTTATTGTTCAGAGCAAGACGCCCAGGAGAGAGAGACGCTCGTCACCATTATGAAGACGCTGATTGACTTTGTCAAGATGATGGTGAAATACGGCACCATCACACCACAGGAGGGCGTGTCTTACCTGGGTAAGAATGAAAAGGCCTCATAAGTGCAGCTACGTTGGTAATGCCTCAGTTATTTTGGGCTAACAATACTAGCCACTTGTGTCAGTGCAACCGCATGATTCATTGGCTTAATAGGGCAACGGTTCAGCCTTTATAAAGCAGACAGTTGGCTCTTTGTAGGGAGGGGCGTCTTTGGCGTTACAAATATCTTCAATAGGGTTCTTTTCATAATTCATTAACTGGACTGCCTCTTCTATATAATGCCTCTGCATTTACTTTCTGCTGAACACTCTGTTTCAGTTGATGTTTCACTTTTGTTGAATGCACGTATTTTATTGGCTACAGTATCTGACTAATAGTGAGAGGATAGGCCAGACGGTCAGAAAATATGACGTTTGTTATAATGGATTTTTTGGTTAAGTGATATTAGATAGATTTCAACATTTTTCCAGCCCTTTCACGTCTCCTTAAAAATCCCAATTGAAATGTTTTATGATGGGCCTTTTAATGTCCAATGTGAGTAAGTCACATAAATTGTTTCTTACAAGCCTGTATTCCACATAGAAACATACAACACCCACTATACTATCTTACTTAAACGCTCCCAGTGTTCTTAGTTTGATATGGCGGTGTGGGTGTTTCTCGTGGGTAGCTGATTGTTTTATTTTTTTTACTCAACCATTCCAGCTGCCCTTGCTACATGAGTGATTGCGTGAGCATTTGTTTGCTTGTCTGCTCAATGTATTCCTTTGCGTGTGTGGATGCGTGCAGCCAAAACCAATGTTCCTTATCAGTCAGTGCAGTGGAGTGTGAAGCCTGCTCAGGCAGATTAATGTAAGGACACCTAATCACCATGGTTTTAGCCAGTGGAAACGTCAGGTGACAATTGTCATCGTCCTGCAACGTGTTGCGTTCTAGGAACCTAAGTAACCGAAAGTCTATCTCCTTTCAATGAACTGACACAATAATATGTGTTGCTGTGTACTTTCCTGGTGGTATGAATCAACCAAACATGCTAGATTCTCCAAAAGATAACTCAAATATGTGTATGGTGTGTATTCCAAGCATAGGCTGCACATTTTGTGGGCTTTGTCCTGAAATTATTTAATTTCAATATTGTCTCTCTCTTGCTTCACTTCTGCATTCCAACATGAGGTGAATTAGGACATTGATAAAGTGTACAGTTAATGAGGGAGGGGTCTGAAACGTATGCTCCATTAGGACTAATCAATACTAATCTAACGACCCATTGCCTCATCAAGCTGCTTAGGAACCACCGCTGACTTTATGCATAGAGACATATGTCATTCGGAGGTGCCGATGCCCATATAAGGACTTCTGGGTCTAACAGATTTTCCCTAAGGAAAAAATTTATGGAGTTTTCGATATCCTGCCCGCCCCCCCACTACAACATTTGGTGATTAACTCATATGTTGCAAACTTAACGGTTTTGTCAAAGGAACATATTCCCACCGGAAATGACTGGTGTTTCTCAATTTTGAGATCGCCAACTAGTCACAGTAAACATTTTGCTACATGCAAGCTAAAGCTCCAGTGCATATATAATACGTCACAGGTGCAAGGTCACTCAGTGGGAAATTTTACCATGGCAACCTGCGCTAGTATATGGCTGTTTTACAGCTTTGGCTTTATATTTTATCACTATTGAATTAAAAGTAGCTTGCACAAAGTAAATGGAATGCTTTTATCCAAAGCGCTTTACAGTATTTTACCTCACATTCACACATTGATGGTGATTGCTGCCATGCAGGGTGCGATCAACCACCGGGAGCAGTTGGGGGGTAGACATCTTGCTCAAGGGTGCTTACAGGTAGGTCAACACCGGGGTTTTGAACCCATAACCTTCTGGCTGGGAGCCCAACACCCAGACCACTCAACCATCTTGTACCCTGTAGGGTACCTTGCTTTCCAATGGAGCTGTGAAGCCTGCAATCTGCGTCGGTAGTTTACTTTTTTTTTTTTTTTTTTTATATAATAGCATATAGCTTGCAAACGAAGACCTGAACATATCTGAAATGTATGCCAAACAATAAGAAAAATTCCATCTGAGATCCTATTCACTTTATAAATTTAGACTCGGAAGTGCTACCGACTGCAAGCTGTGACTACACGACTGGCGAGGTCTATGAGGGAAGGTCTATGAGACAACCATTTGACTTTGTGTATAGGTTGCACCATGCAGGCGAATGGATGGAATCACAGTGTCACCTAGCAACATTGTTATTGTGTGACACACACACACACACACACATCCCCATTGTGCATGACCCAGTACATGTTCTCTCAGTTCATGTTTACACAAATGCCATGCATATAGCTGTCAATCAAAGATGATTTGTCTCAGAGAGATAGTGGAGGCAGGACTGGGTTGTGTGAGGAGAGCAGGGGAGTGCGTGGGCGGTAGCCGCAGCATGCTATAGGTGGGAGTCCACACATAGGTGGGCGGTGTTGCTTAGGACGAGAGCCGAGAGCCAGATGGTCAGACAGTGAAGGGGTGGACTGGAGAGAGATAATATGCAGCCGACACAATGTATGCCACGATATTCACACAAACGCAAAGCTGTGTTTGGTGGGAATGGAAACATGCAAACTCTAGCATCGCCGTGGCAACCGGTTTGATATCAACCGACCGGTCTATCGATGTCATTATACACTCCCACTCGTGTTCATTCACTGAATGGGAGCTGCTAGTATAAACCACCCTGAGTTACAGAGAGACAGCATGCCATTTGTTTGTCCTAGTATCAGCTGGGTGATGCCTTGGCCACACTGAATACTGAATCTAATCTGCATCTGCACACATGGCCTCCTACAGAGAACCTTGATGCCATGATAGCCATGCAGACCAAGAAGAAACTTGGCCAGTCCCTCCTGCCCGACGGCACTGGACCCTCAGGTAAATGGCATGCTAGGTTAGGAATACACCTCCACTGATCTAAGAGCCGAGCGGTGCGTACGTGTCTTTCTTCCCTCATGTGCTGTTGCTCTTCTAGGGAAGAGCCTCGATGAGGAGGACAACACGAAGGCCGAGGCAGCTAAAATACTGAAGGAACAGGACGACCTGAAGGACTCCACCAAGGAGGAATCGCCAGCAACAGAGACCAGTCAGTTTTTATGTCTCATTTGTAGAGCCTAAACAAGTCACAATCAGCTGGTCTGAAATGTGTTCAGGTGTTCTGAATTACTCATGTTGGTATATGTTCATTAGCTGCGTTTACATGGACCCTATTATTCAGATTGGAATCGGGTTTAAAGCCCAACCCAAAAGAAAATGCTCCTTATAAACACGATCGGAAGAGAAACGGCCAACCCGATCGAAATTGTATTCCGAAGCAAAGAGGTAGTATAATCCGTTCCATGACCCGATTGAAAGAATAGTTCTACCATGTAAACGGTTAAACCCCATTACTTCCGGGTTGAGTTCTGATGTGCATGCTCTGTCTAATGTTTTGTGTGATGCCAGCAAACTATTCTGCACAGCCACTGTACAATGGATGTATTATAAGAACGGTACAATGTCTGGTCAAATCACCTGGATAATAACTGCAAATAAGCAGTACCATAGGGTTAGTACCGGCCACGGTGCTCTGTTGGCGGGTTTTGGCGGGTGTTGGCTAGGGCGTGCACCCGCTGGTAGAGCTGGGGGATGTGGAGCAGTGTCTGGTGTAGCCAATACTCTGTTAAGGTAGCCAGGGCCAGTGTGTGCGTATTTCTCTATGTTTCTCTGTGACTTCATCTGGAGTCGTACATTCCTCCACCAGTCACACAAATAACCTCACTCTCGACGTACCTATAACTAGAAGCTGGTGTTACCATCTGCTAGCGGGACACATTACATTATGAGCTAGATAATGTGTGCGTGTTTAACATCAATTACGATAAGTTGTGACGGCACATGTAAACACCAGACCCGATTACGTGACATCCCATGTAAACAGGTAACCCGAAATGTGAATCGGAAAGATTCCATTTGGAAAGACAAAACGCCGCATGTAAACCCAGCTAATGGCTGACAGACTCATTCACTGTTTTCCATACTGGTAGGACCACTATACAGATGAGAATGTTGCATTCAATTATGGTTCTGAGCTATGAATACTTGAGAACTCACAGTATAAGTATGGAATCAATAATGTTCTTCAATGGAAGATTACCTGGAAGAATCAGTTGACACCCAGTACTGGACTATGCTGACAGTGGGGGAAAAAGGGCATTTTGTTTTCAATTGGCAGGGCTGTGAGGAAGTCACCATGCCAGTGTAGCCTAGGCCAATCACATTAAGTATGTGCTTGTGTCTGAATCAGGCCAGTCCAATAACACTAAGGGGAAATCCACTGACAGCTGCTAAAGCTTTCTTCTTGTCCATGCATTGTTCTGTTCCCACTCATCACTCACACACACACTAGCGCACGCACACTCACGCACACACACTAATGCAGGTGTACCATAAATATGCTCAAGTAAACTCTCAAAGCAGGATTATTATTTAAACACAGTAAAAGTCCAGAGGATATGGCCAGCACAGATATGTTAGCAAGACACACTGAACCAGTGTTATGTTTTTGATTTATGATGCACACAGTAATTATTTGTGCATCCTTATCTAATCTAAGTGTAATCACAAACACCAGTGCATATAGTCAAAACAGAAGAGGAGGAAGTTCCTGTAGCATTTCTGCTGAAGTGGGGTTTTTCCAGATAGCCAGGGCTAATTCAAATATGTTTGATTAGGCTGTAGATCAATCGTTTATAATGAAACAATAACAGAAAGAATGTGTTTTTCTGGTAACAGCGTGCATAAAACTGGCACGCGGTGGAAAGAAAATCAGTGGAGCTTCTAGGAAATATGAATTTTGATTAATTAAACTCCCAGGTGGCTGGCATGAGCTCACTGTGTAATGTTTGCTTATTCACCAGACCAGCCCGGGAAATCTGAGACGTATTTGGAAGCCATCAGGAAGAATATTGAGTGGCTGAAGAAACACAATAAAGAAGATGGCAAAGCAGGCAAGATGACTTTCCTTACCATAGAGAATATAGGAAAACTATTTGCTTATTGGCTTATTGATCGATATGTCTAACAGGCTATTATTCAGCATAACTAACATAACTTTGTGCATATTTTACCCGTAAACACATCGTAGTACATTAACTGGGCATCCACTCTTACTTACTACACTCAGAACTCTCCAAATATGTTTACTTTTGTTTTATGTAAGTGCTTGAATAGGCAAATGCAATTTTGTGTGAGCAGCAGCGTTGGCTCACTAAATGGTGGCGGGCGCCGATAGGTCGACATGCATGAGGATGATCAAATTAAAGCCCCCTTTCTTTCTCTGCATTTGCAATTGTAATATGTGGGATGGCACGAGTCATAGATGCTCTCCTCCCAGACCTAATGTATATGGATGGGCCCGGATCAACCTGTTCTAATTACGCTGATATGGCTGCTCAGAAACAAAGGGCTATTCATGTCTACCCACCCACCTTCATTGGACTACTGTGTGAGGGAGAGAGAATGAGCGAGATAGAGAATCTATCTATCTATCGATCTATCTATCTATCTGTATATATGTATATCAACAGAACAATGCTAGTCATGACTGTTGCTCTTGAGGGCCAAGGACCATCAATGCCCATATATTAGATATTACTCTCATCTTCACGTGTAACCATTAATCTTCCTTCATGTGTGATTTTGTGTGTGTGTGTTTGTGTTAATGTATATTATATGTGTATATACAATATAATGATAAAGGGCCCTATTTTAACAATCTAACGCACAGTCTAAAACGCAAGGCGCAAACTGCATTTAGGGTGTGGTGTGTCTATATCCATATTTTTACTGCTTTTGCTCATGTTTTCGATCGCAGAGCAGGCTTATGGTTCAGAAAGGTTGTACTTACGCTCTTCATTATTCATGTTTGTGTTTTAGGCGAAACATACAATAAACCAATCACTTTTCGTTTAAAAGCCAGGTGCGCTTGCACCATGGCGTATTGCAGAAGAAAGAGCACTTCTCTACAGAGGAAACTGCTCATTTCTTGAAGTGAGGGCACGCGAGCAGACCATCTAGGCAACTGCACCCTAAAATATGTCTCTGTACACACTGGCGTTGTTTCCCAACACGCAAAACACACAATTGTGTGGCCCCGTCGGGAGTGGGGGCCACACAATTATGTGTAGCCCCGTCGGGAGTGGGGGCCACCTGCTGAGGCAAAATACATTTTTCCAGAAGCATAAATTAAGATATTTAATAAAATCTATTAAAATATTTATTTTACACACCGGTAAATATATTATATATATAACACACACCCGCATGCGCGCACATCATGACACCTGTGAGCTACCGTATTGGTTAAGTGACTCGTAGCCTTGGTGACAGCCAGCGACTGGTGGTCATTTTGCTACTACTTCTTGTAGCAGCGCCAGTAGCCTACAGATCGTCTTAAATAAATCCAAGGTTGGTACGTGAAACTGTTCTCCTCTCGGACGACCAAGCACTTTGGCCAGACAAGCTAACCGACCATGATCAATGTCAACTTGTCAAGAGGGGTCCAGTTAGTTAGTCTTATAACTTCCCACAACAGATGATAAAGTCCCACGTCGTTTTACTGAACAAAATGACCATACCAAATGAAAATGAAAAATAGATAGAAAATACCTTCTAAGTTCATTAAGTGAGCAGTGATTCTGTGTTTTGTTTTTGCTGTATGCCCTTTGAAAGAGGGACAATAAAGGTGCATCCCAATAAATTAGATAATTGTGATAAAGTGAAGTAATTTCAATAGCCTAATTCAATTGACAAAGTGAAACTCATATATCATGGATTAATTACACACAAAGTGAAATAGTTCAAGCCTCTATTTGTTTTAATCTTGATCATTACAGTTATAGCTCATAAAAACGCCAAATTAAGTTCTACCTCAGAAAATGTGTGTATGACATAAGACCAGTGAAAATAGTAATTTTCTATGTAGGCCTTCTGAAAATGATGTTTGTGTACAAGTACTCAGTACTTGGTTGGGGCTCAGGCGAGTTTGCTGGCTAATCAAGCAGGTCATGGTCATTGAACCAGGTATTGCTACCTTTGGCAGTGTGGGCAGGGGCCATGTCCTGCTGGAGGATGAAATCTGCATCTCCATAAAGCTTGTCAGCAGAAGGAAGCATGAAGTGCTCTAATATTCCCTGGTAGACGGCTGAGCAACATTAGAGTTGTACGGAAATTTGAGCGTCAGCTGCCGAATACTCTTAACTACCCGTCACTGTTGCTTCAGGAGAGGAGTTTCTCTTCATTGAAGCTTATAAAAACATATTTGTGGTCAACCATGGACAGACTGAATGGCTTAGCAATGATCTCTATTGAGCAGAAGGCCCGTAAATCCTTGAATACGGAGGACAGAATCAAAGCATTTGCCGAGGCCAAAGCATCTCATAACAGGATTTTAACAGTGCGGTAAATGTCATTATAGACCAAGCAATCTTCGCTTGGGGCCACAACATTGGCAAACACAACACTGCTTTCACATTGCCCACTTTGTATTTGTAATCATTCTGTAATCCTTTACATGTTAGTGTGCACTTGCACTTCCCAGTATGTGTAACAAGCAGAGTGTACGTGCGTTGTGCACCCGCCGTTGCATTTATATTGATTAAAAATAATCAATATAAACGAATACTGCGCCATTGACTTCAGATCAGGATTATTTTGGTCAGTCGTGCAATCACTTTCCCGCTGCCTCCAGATAGCAATGCACCAGCAATGTGCCAGACCACACCTCATGCTCAGATGGATTCGCCATTAAACAACATGGCCGCTGGGCGAGAACATGGCCGATGGCTCTCTGGACCTAGCAGAGACTTGCATTGCCACTTTGCACCAGTCCGTTAGGGCCAATAATGTTGCTGCTCTCAAAAACCTCAAGGTAGAAATAGAGATCCAACCAAGGGCGAAGGGAGGAGGCTGGGAAATGATTTCAACACATTAGTGAAGATTAGTAAATATGAATAAAGATTTGATGGTACGCAGCTGATGAGAGAATGAGACATGGGAACAGAAAGGCTAAAGTGGAAGTAGGACAGGAGTGGTAACATAAAAACTATTGATTTGGATGGAAAATCACTCTGAGAAAATAAAGCTGTAACAAACCTTAGCTTTAGACACACACACACACATTCAACAATACGCTGTGCGCGCGCACACACACACACACTAATTAGGACGCCTATGGGTGGAAGCCTGCTGTTTTGTTTTGCTCTTCCCAGCTCAACATCAGTGGCCGCTGGTTAATGAAGTGGAAGAGTATGAAATGTTAATGAGTTCAGACGTCACACTGTCTGCTGGTGAAGGCCACGGCCGAGCAGCTGCAGGGAAAAAGTCATACACAACGACAATACAGCATGTAACTGAATGAGATTGAGATAGATTTTTGATGTTTATTGGACCTACAGTGGAGAAATCGATAGGTAATTCTCCCTGTGCAGAGCGAGTAAGGGAAACAAACAGAACCCTATGACCCAGATTGTAATGTAGGACTAGAGAGGGCCATGGGGTGCAGGGAACTCTGTTGGCCTACAAACGATATACTGTACTAGCAGGGGGCAAGAGAGGGTGTTTTTCTCAGCGCCTGTCCGTCCTGTCTGTATATAGGCCACACAGCATTTGCATTCTAGTGTGGAAAGCATCTGTCTAGAGGGAGAGAGGCCCTTCTGCCCTAACTGTCAATGTGCTGCTGGCCACAGGAGAAGGATAATGGAGTCAGAACAGAAAATCAGATGGAACAGTCCTGTTTTGAAAGGCCCAAATATGCCCCCAATTTGCCAGACTTTATCTTACTGTCAGTGGCTGTTTGATTGGCTAGACGCTAGAGGCTACCATTGTAACATATCTGAAATAACAACATTACGTTGTCCCTGACGTTTCACCTAATTCTCTCTCTCTCTCTCTCTCTCTCTCTTTTCTGTGGAAAAAAGCTGGAGGATATCAAAGCCTGTTTCACCTAATGACAGCGTCATAGAAACAGAGTGGGCGACAGGCCATTTATTGTGTTTACTCTATACTAGAGCTCTCCATTATCTCAATCTCAGCAGACAAGCGCGCGTGTACGTGCGCGTGTACGTGCGCGTGTGCACACGTGTGTGCGTGTGTGCGCGCATGTGTACACATTGTAATTGCCTATACACACAGACCGGTCAGGGCAACAGATGGTAGCAGAGTAGTAGTCTTCCCGCTCGTGGTCCATGACAGCTAGGGCTGAAGAGTGCTGACTACAGGAACATTGTGTTCATAACACTTCTAGGTACCATGATCTGTGTCCACATGCCAACAACATATAACATTGATCTGCTGTTATCGGACAATGAAATATGGAGTACAGGAGCTCATATCCCTGGCTGACCTCTTATGCTAGTTCTGCTGAAGACATCTTCTGATTGGGCCAATCTGGTGTAGCAGCTGTGTGTCCACACTCACACACGCGTGCGCGCACTCGTTATTATGATGGATGACGGCGCTAAATTAAAACCTTCCCTACAGCTGCAATAACTCTACCTGTACAATGACAATATTGGTATTGGTTTGTGTGTGTGTGTGTGTGTGTGTGTGTGTGTGTGTGCGTGTGATGAGCTTTGTGCATTGACAACAACTTTACCAGGCCACTATGACTTAAGGCCACGTTACTAGAATAGACAATCACATTCATGCTGACCCTAATCCCTCTTTATAATCAGTTTGTCTTTGCCGATTATATACTTGTATACTGTCATCATTAGGCAGTGCTCTTAAGCATTAGTGATACAATTCTTTAAATAAATGATTATTGAAATGAGAGAAGCATGCACATGTAACCAAACGTGGACATTGTCGCGCAAAGCAAGTGTTGGTTATGTATGTTCTTATTGACCACCTCCTAAAGTTATTTATTTAAATGCACAACGTACTCATCACTAGTGCTGGGACGATTAGTCGACGTAACCGACGTAACCGGTTACTTAATACGTCGATTTGCTAAATGTACCGTCG
>JAODUH010080229.1:0-15420 GCA_027564835.1 Typhlichthys subterraneus
TCTCGCTCTCTCTCTCTCTCTCTCTCTCTCTCTCTCTCTCTCTCTCTCTCTCTCTCTCTCTCTATCTCTGTCGGGCTTGATGAATGGAGTCTCTGGACTGTGAGCACTGTTTCCTCCGCTGGGTTTTAGTAGCCAATAGCTAGCCGGCCCGCCTCAGCGTCTGTGTGTATATGTGTGTGTATGTGCGTGCACGTACATGTGGCTAGATGAGGCATGCGTGTTCATAGGTGTGTGTCTGTTTGTAACACAGTAAGTCTGTGAGTGTGTAATTGGCTTTGCTATATAGGAATGTGCCATGTCAAGCTTGAAACATTATTCGAAATAGAACTGTGACACAGCAGGCAAACATACTGGCAGACAGACAGGCAGACAGACAGAGAGACAGGCAGGCAGGCAGGCAGGCAGGCAGGCAGACAGGATTGCAGGCAACCAGGCAGGAGATCAGAGAGGCAGCAGGCAAACAGACAGACAGACAAGATGGCAGGCAGGCAGACAGACAGACAGACAGACAGACAGACAGACACAGAGAGACAGAGAGACAGGATGACAGACAGACAGACAGACAGACAGGATGACAGACAGACAGACTGGCAGGCTAACAGACAGACAGTCAGACAGAGAGACAGACTGGCTGCCTGCTCCCTGCTGCCTCCATATATCCAAAGAGCTGAGCTCCTTCCACACCACGCAGAGTCCCGTGAGAATCGCTGGCACCGCCTGATGAATGCCCCCCATCCCAAATATCCCAGAGGGTCTAGCCATACCCTTTTACCCCCAGCAAACACTTTAAAACACCACTGGAAATAGCCCGGCGACATCCCCTCCCGCCCCCCACACCCGAGGTATTCCACGGTGCTTTGAGTCGTCTGAGTTTTCCCTTTGGGAAAAGCCGTGCCTGGAAAGCCACTCTGCCACAGGGATGCAAATCAAATGGTCTCGGCCTCCGCTCAACCCCCCCCCCATCTCATACCTAATACATAAAGTCTGCTGGGGGCAACTGACTGCTGATCCAAGGTTTACTTTGCCCCCTATTAATCATACATGCGCCACAACACATTGCCATGTTGTCCAAACAAACACCGTTGGCCTTCCCCGCTCCTCGTGAATGAAGAGAGATCGTAGAACGACCCGGGACCTGCCTGGTGGGGGCGCCACCCCCAACCGCCCAGCTGTTTCAATAGTCGGTTGCAGACGATTGCAGCGCAGACTTGTTAGAGGTGAATAGTCACGGCTGTGACATGCTTATGTGTCCTTGTTGACAGCAAGGCAGACTGGCTTAGCACACTGTAGAGTAACACTGTAATAGTAGACACGTCATACTGTATGATTAGTCAAAGAATTAACATGGTGATGAGCTGAACGAATCAGTTTTTCCTTTGAATCAGTAATAACCGCAAATATGCCGTCTCTTTACGCAGATGGTATATTCGCGGTTATTTTTCCTGCATGTCTGAGCGCCCGATTTATTGTTCCTAGCAGACAAGGGATGTTTTTTTTTCTCTCTCTCCCGTCACATTTTGAATTGTTCACACCTGTGCTGCCATCGTTCCTTTTCATCACTCCAAGAGATCTCCTGTGTGGTTTAGGGAGCCGATAATGGCGCTCGCAATTAGGGGTTCAGTTCTCAATGGGCTCATTTTGCCTCAGTGCAGGCAATCAGTATGCACTACTTTGCATATAGTAAAAACATGTGGTTAACACTAGGGTAGGAAAGGTTACATTCCAAACTATACCATACTAGCGATGGTATAGTTTATCTTTGCCAGTCGCCAATAGTTTATAGTCGTAATTCGACAGTATAGTAGTACAGTATAGTAGGTTAATGACATCACACCCTTACAAATTACACTATTATATATATACTATTATTATTAACCTTATCTAACCCTAAAATCTGTATTTATCTTGTTAATTGTAGTGGTTATGCTAACCATCATAATCATAAAGTCAAAGGGCCCTCCTTCCCTTTAAACTTAATTCCAGGGTCAAATCCAACAACATATTACTTTGTTTTCAGACAAACTAATCATCCCTTTTAACTGTAGCATATGACAGTTAATCTTTTTGCAGTTAGATTAAGTCAATCCCATTTGCACAGTCAGTTATCTGAAACTCCATTTACTTGTCAAGGCATTCTCATTGTGTACGCAGCCCTTATATATCACTGGGTGTGTGTTCAATATCCCAGGCCCACAGGGCTTGACACATCGCAATCAGTGTTAATCACGATGTATAAAAATGTCTGGTAGAATGTATTCACTGTACATACTATTGAATATCCTTGCTTCTGTTTTTGAGCCCCATGTTCTGCACATGTCCCGCTATAGCCTCCTATTCTCAGTTTGACGAAATCACATACTTGGTATGGTACAGTAGATCATGTACACACCATATTCCTATTAGAAAATATCTACAATGTACAAGATATGCAAGCATTAGAAGCTAAGACATACATACAGTATGGCTGTGCCGAATACCATTTTATAGTTCTTGAGTACTTGATGGTATTTCCAAACGAGTATTCGAATACTCTCTCAAAAACACCATTAAAAACACTCAACTATAATTAAGAAGAATAACAGAAGTAATCTTCCATTACTAGTTTCAGTGAGCACACATGTAAACATAGTCATGCACTCAAATTGGCCACTTTAATTGAAACGTCAATTCAGCCAGTCAGAGCTGTCCAAAAGCATGTAACTCCTGTATTACACAAAAAGAGTGTGCTGAATGAATAGCCTCTCTCATCTTACAAACAAAGCCAATTGCAATCAATGGTGTTGACAAAGTGTAGGGTAAGCAATTACATTTCAACATGTGTGTTTATATGGAGACAGTAGGGATTAATTGGAAATCATGCATGTATAATGTGAAAAAAAACAAATACTTGAATCACAATATTTAAATAGAATACATACCCAACGAATTAAATCCTGAATAATCGAATATTTGGGGCCAGCCCTGTCACATACAATATTATCACAGTATTATCATTGATTATATACATATAAACTGAAATATTTTCAGCCGTCAAGCATTTACAGTTATCATAGTAACTTCAGTTTTTTTTTTAGAATAAGGGAAATAACTGTGTGCTAATTAGTGCAATAGTAACACACTGGTATTTACTACCTTGATACTGGGGCAGGAATCAGGATTAGTTTTGCAGAGCCAGCCGTTATTTACTGTATGTAAAGTCTGACACAGCGCTGGCATTAAGACCCGCCTACATGACAAGAGAGGTATTTGATTGACATGCACTATGACCAACTACAGCACGAAGTTCAATGACCAAGTCGGACATTATTCTTATACAGAGGAATTTGTTGGAATGACATGACTGGCTGTTTGCAGGTCAATACACCGAGAAGCAAAATGTATCAATAACTTATGTAAAACTAAGGGTTAAAACAATGACTTTCCTGAGCTTTATTCCCCAATTCTTTCAACTTATCTTTTAAAGTAATGATACCCTTTAAAAATAATAATAATAAAAATGATACCCTTGTTCCAAGCTGATGGGGCTGAAAACTGAAAAACCGTTTTTCCTAAGTCAGTAGGTGCTCTACAAAGCCAAGTCTAGAATTGTATTCTCTGCTCTCTGTTTACAACAGTATAACACCGCATGTTAATTAATCCTAGCCTCCCTTGCATGGAATCAACACTGGAAAATTGAGCTTTTGATAGGTTAGACTAAATATGTCTGGCTCTGATGCTTGGTTGGAGCTGCGAAGAGCAATAGTGATTATGCCGATAACCTAACCAATTATGTAATATGCAATAGTTTTTGATTATTTGTATTCCCTAATTAAGTTCCATGTCTCATGAGCGACATGCATAATGTTGGAAATGAACGGAAATGAAAAATATGAAACTAATTGGAACGATGGTGCTCTCTCTTTCTCTCTCTCTCTCTCTCTCTCTCTCTCTCTCTCTCTCTCTCTCTCTCTCTCTCTCTCACTGAGTGTTGCTTGTGCTCTGTATTAATATTTCATCTAAAGTTCAGTGCTTTCTGCTTCAATAGACTGTAAAATCACTGCTGGAAACATTGCTCTCAGTCACATTCCTCTCTCTCTGTCTTTCTCTTTAGCTCTCTCACTCCTTCACTCTCAGGCCCATGTCATATTTCTCCCATTTTTCTTTCCTTGAGCTTGGTTTCACATTGTACCTTTCATTCTACCCCCCCAACACCTTCTTTCTGCCGTCTCGCATGTGGAAATGAATGTCACTCGAGCCTCGCTGGTGTGTGCCGGTCACAAACGCGACTTTTCTTTTTTTTAAGGTAGATCAACCAAGGCAGACAAGGCAGTTTGTCGGTTGGTGAGCCATCAGTCCATCAGCATGGCAAAAGCCTTTTAGCTGCCTGAAATCCACTGAGACTTGGGCGAGAGAGTCGGCGCTTTGCATTCGCTCGATAACCCCGCCAGGGGTTTACCATTGTATTATTCATAAAGGCGTCCTAGGCGAAGAACGGAACAATGAAGTTAGAGAGTCATTTTAATAGCTCTTATTTGCCTGCTATAAAGCGCAGCTGTGCGTTGGTGCGCCCGGATGAGGTACGGGCGCTAGCGCGGGGCCGCGTGAGCGAACACACGACCAGTTAGCGCTGTTGGCCCACACATAGGCGCGCATATGCACGTACTAAAGGAGGCACCACACGCGTATGCACACATACCCCCCCTGCCCCGCTAGTTACAGCATTAGCGCAGGCTTGCGTTGCTATTGGTCTAGCTCTGCGCCTGGCTAGGGCGCTAGCAATACACCATGTTTTATTAACTCACTTCCCCCTGGAGGCAGTTGGCGAAACAGGACTACGGCGTGTGTCGTTATTATTAACCCCATTTGAGGGAGCGCCGAGGTGGAATATGTCAGTCACTCAAGCGGCGTGCCTTCGCACACGGTGGCAGCGAGACGAGCCTAGCTAGCTCTCCTCGTTGCCTCAAATGTTGTTCCCTTCTCTCTCACGCGTCAGTGCCTGCGGTGGGTCGAGGAGACGTCCTCTTTCTGCTTCCCCATTTCATTCCTCGCTTCACGCCGTGCATCCTTATTTTATTCCCGTTCTCTTCCCTTCCTTCCATAGGTTCTTTTTCCTCCCGCCTTGCCTTCCTTCATTCTCTCACTTCCTGCTTCCCGTGTTTGTTTGTTCAATCAATCATTCCCACTTTATTTCCTTCCTACCTTAACATATTCCTTCCTTCCTTCCTTCGTTCTGTCATTTCGTCTCTTCCCTTTTTATATTCCTGCCCTCCTTTTTTCTTTCTATCTCTCCTTTGTTTCTCCCCTCCTCCCTTCCTACCTCCCTCCTTCTCTATTTCCTATAAGCCTGTCTTAAGTACCAGTGGCTGCGTGATGGACTCTGGCTAAACACATGCAGATTTTATTCAGCCTATTTTCAAACAGTGCGTGCGCTTTAGCCAACTAGACACTTTTTTAATGACTCCCCTAACTCGATGCATTCCGCCACTCCACCCCTGTGCCCCCACCGCTGATAAGATGCGGTCGGGGTCGTGTTTCCACCTCTCCTATTATTTATTTTTTATATTGCCTCCATCAGTACCCAGTCCCTCTTTTCTGTATAAGTACCGCTAAATATTCTCAGCCCCCTCTCACGCTCTCTGTGTTTTTTTCTTTCTCCCTCTCACTTTCCCGCCCTTTTCACATTGGCTCCCTAACAGCCGACCGCGCTCCAAGTCGCTCTGCCTCTCCACTCTGAACCCCCTGCAGGGTGTCACTCATAACGCCAGCCCTGTTTCCTTCCTCCTCCTGTATTTAAACCTGAATTAATCTGCAGACGCCCTAATTAACACCGCCGCCTGTCACTTCGCTACACTTCCACACTAATCCCCCCGCCAGTCCCTTTCATCCAATCACAGGCTCTGGCGTTTTTCTGGCTATTCATTCCCCTCCACCGCAGGTGTGCCGGCTTGAGAGCCGTGCCGCAGGTTTCAAGGAAAGGGAAGGCTTACACCGGTACGAGTGTGGGAGAGGTTTGACGAGAATGGGCGGAGAACAGGGGGGAGGTGGAGGGTGGCTGGTCTATAGAGTGCTGCAGCGCAACGCAGGAGGGGCCTTTCAAATCTCTCTCTCTCTCTCTCTCTCTCCCTCTCCCTCTTGTGTGGTGTGTGTGTGCTCATAAAGGTCTGTCTCTCTCTCTCTCCTCTCTCTCTCTCTCTCTCTCACTCTCTCACCTGTCACAGGTGGAAATAATATATCTGAAGTGTGATACTTGCTCATCGTCGGTGTGAACAGCGAGCTCGTAATGACAAGGCCTATTTTACTGGCCGCATCACACCCCTGTCCCCTCAATATTCCCACGCGACAAGTGATTGGGTCGTATTCCGTCGTACGCTCTGACAGGAGCAGCCCTTCCCTGTCGCCGCGCGCAACTACCGTACAGCGGTGCCAGGCAGCCATTGTTCTCCCCCTCTGTCCGGCACCACTGCGCCAATCTCGGTAGACGCCGTGGTCCAGATGCAGTTTTATGTGCCGCTTGTAAACAATCCCTCTGTCTCGTTAGCAGGATGCCTGCTCGCTGTTTGAGTTGCCTCAGCTTCAGCCTTCTGGTGCCCGCGTCTGTCCCAGATGGTGGGCTGGTATAGTCACGCAGTAAAAACTGGCATTTAGCGGTGATACATTGGCACAGGCTCTCCCGTTTGGTGGGCAGACCCCTGTGGACGGGCCCAATCCTGCAGCATGTGGAGCTGCCTCGGGTCACCAATGCGTGCCTTGTAGTGTAGCGCAGTGGCTTTGTTTATAGGGCGGCGATACGGTAATTGGATGTGACGTGAAAGATGTTTTATGTTGTGTACCACCACCGCCGCCGAAATAACAATTTTGAAATGCTTTGGAAAGCATGGCCAATAGACTCCAGCAGCCTATGGCTAATTGACCTTTAATTACCTATTACTGTACACAGATCTATGAGTTATCATGACATTGACTCCATTAAAACTAGCTATTAGGCCCTGAACGAAATATATTTAAGAAGTGGGAAATGCCCCTTAGGAGCATCTACAGTGCCTTGAGTAAATTAGATAGAGAATAGCAGGAGGTAGATGCAGCATTGCAGTTGCACGGGCGGTTGTTCACCAGGAGGTAAATGAGGTAAGACAGAAGTGTGGTTAAAGAGCAGTCTGAGAGGTAGCATATGGTCAAAAAGCTACTCCCTGGCCCTTAAGAGGCCACAGCAGCACAGTTTTCCACTAGTAACACAGAGGCCTACTGCCTGTTAGTTGTGCTTGGGAATTGCTGCAATACCCCCGCAAGCTAGCAGCTCACAGTTTAGAGCATCTAGCTATTAAAAGAGAAACTACTGTCACAAGTCAAATGTGTCATCTGTGTTAAGTTTACTCTGGAATAGGCAGAAATGTAGATGCTGTGACTGTAGCTATTCCAAAAAAGGTGTTTTCTGTTTTAGAGTCAGGTAAGATTTATTTGAGTCCCTTTTTAAAATGGCACATCTTGCATTCTCTATGAGTCAACAAGTGCATTGACGAATACTACTGTATAGTTTATGGTATATGACGACCGTGTGGTTTACGTGAAACCCTCTGTGACGTCAACCATAGATGTTTTCAAGAAAGGATTTGAACACTGCGCTGTAAACATAGACTTTAGCATTGGAGTCTATGGGGATTGAGTCTATGGGGATTGACTTCCTTTTCCAGCCAGACTCAAGCGACCATTCGATGAAATGCAGTTTGGCGCTTCTGCGCTGTATTAATCTTGTCAGCACTGGAGATTCCAAAATGGTGGAAATTTTGTGAGATGAGGCGATCAAAACAGTTGTAGCAATGGTGATTGGTTCAGAGTTGTCCAATAGAATCAAGAGTAAAGGGAGGGCTGCGTCCAGTAGGAGGAAACGTCTGCGAACACGTCTCAATGGAGCGTGGCCAGACCATATTGACGTGAAGTGAATTTTAGGTCTGGTTACACCAGGCTAAGAAATGCGGTCTCTGAAATGGATTGCTTTTCCTTTATTGCACAGGAAAATGAAATGTTGACGCTATTGATTTTTGCGCCCATCATATCAGTCTCCCTGCCTGTGTTACTCACGGCCCAAGGGCTCTCTCCGTGTTACAGTGGGTTGTGTTTAATATCCAATTCGTGTTTGTGTTACACCCAGAGTGGACATTTTTAATAGTCACCCACTGCTTTCACTATGGTCAAGTCCCAGGGGAAATAAGGCTGGTCGTTGAATGAGCCAATCAATGCCAATTCCAGGCTGGCACTGGGAACAGCTATATACATTCTAGAAACACCTGATCTATCTATACACCTAATCTATCAGTAGAGATATTACATTGTCTGGCGGCTGCTATTTGTTCACAGAGTTCATATCATTGTTGTCGACATTGTATCGTTATAATGACCTATTCTAGAAATATATTACGTTTAAAGTTCAAACCTAATTCTAAGCAAATTGACCTTTCGCAATCCTCGTCCCCTTTCGCCTTCCTCCTATAACAATCGAAACATGTTGTTATGCGGAAGAAGCTTTGTCAACTTTACCTTTTCCTGCATGTTTTCTTGTTACGTTGAATTGCGTTTAGCATTTAGTAAACGCCAAAGAATTGTTTGATAACAACAGTTGTTTGCCAACAGCAACAGTATCTAAGGTGGGCGGGGTTTTGCGACA
Organism: Typhlichthys subterraneus; assembly: GCA_027564835.1. Lineage (NCBI taxonomy): Eukaryota > Metazoa > Chordata > Actinopteri > Percopsiformes > Amblyopsidae > Typhlichthys > Typhlichthys subterraneus. The sequence goes on from JAODUH010080229.1 coordinate 8,639, forward strand.
GGTCAATTGCATATATAGCACATAGCAAATTGCTCCACGTGAGGCTCACCAGTAGGGATGTCAGCTGTAAAACTGGGACCTGTTGGTAGTGGGACTCGACTTAACGTGTCCTATATTGTCTCTGTGCCCTCACCACTAAGCCACCGTTGGTTGTTTTGTGTGATCCTCTTGTTTTCTGCTTGGTGGCCCTTGACATATAAGACACAGATACCAATCTGCTAGCTGTTGCTTCTAGGCATGTGGATATGCGCATGTCATTTCAACGGGGCATGGCATTTTCTGTACACTATTAGTCATATTTATAAACGATTTAAATAATGATATGATGAAGTGTGTGTCTTGGGTGTCCTGGTTTCTGTTGTGTGTACGTGTTACTATTAAAAATAGGCTTTCTCTTCAACTGATATTCCCAGAATAAACACCTGATTCGACGAACATATCCTGGAGCGTACAAGTGAGCTCATCTACATCTGACATGACCTAGATGTGGACTGGACTCGCTCCAATGCAGGCCTCCCATTGGTCGACACTGTAGTGGAGCATACTCCTGTAACGTAACGCATGAGCGCCGCTGGAGGTTATGGAGGGCTTGGGGGCTGTGTGTGTGTGTGTTGCGGGGGGAGGAGGGGGAGGCTGGAAGGTCCTATGTTGCCATCCTTGAGGTGCCTAGTCTGTCTGTAAGCATCCTTGACCAAGACACCTCTAATCTACCTGCTCCTTAAAACTTGCTTGCAGTATGTGCTAACTGTAAATCGCGTTGGAAACGAGCATCTACTGGTGAAGTCTGACCTGTGTTTGTTTATTTATTTGTTTGGGGTGGAGAATGGGGGTGTTATTGGTGTTAACTGTAGAAGAATGTCAGTGTGAATGGCAGTGTCTTCTGTGGAGCATAATGGCATTTGAAATCAAGTTGTCGGAAATACTAGCCAACGTGCGTGAATTACTGCTGCATTTTTCCATGAGATAAACCAGTCTGGCATCTGGAAATGACCTGTGGATTATGTCAAATAGATGTAATGAACTTTATCTGCAGATGAATCAAGCAGCAGTCATATGCATTGAGTTATAACATGCCAGCTTGCCGTTTCAACAGACACAGCGTAGTCTCGATGCATACAAAGTCAGCTGTAACATTATATTGTACCTCTTTATGCTACTATCAAGCATACAGCAGTGAATTTGCTGTTTTGTACCAGATTCTGTCTCCCCGAAGAGCTGTTTATCATCTGCTTTGTGTTTGTGCAATGGAGGTTTCTCTCAGGTTTACGGTCCATCTGCCTTACTCAGCTACAGTATAGCGAGTGTCAGATAGCAACTCTGTTCAGTTGGTCCGGGCTGGTATAGGGTAAATAGCGAGGTATTGCTTTTCCTTTGCCTAATTTTCTATAAATAGCATCGCCCTTAGTATTGTCGGTGTAGTTTAGCTGCAGTATCTTTACAACACGTGCACACACATATTGTACTGTACACAAGCAACACTGTCCTACAGGGAGATTCAGGTTGAGAACTTGTGTGAGCACCAAAAATACACACACTGTCCTAGTGAAACGTGTCCTCTACATACCGCTTACCCAAGCGAATAGTGTCCAAGGTCCATAATGTGCTGCTTTAAGCGGCACTGTACTACACGAAAGAACGGCATGTTTAAACATGATGCCAGTAGGCACAAAACGAGACTGTTATCTTTATTGAATAATATAGAAATGGCTGAGTTAGAGAGAAATAAAAAGAAAACACAGAGAGTGACTTAAAACTTTAAATTATGTACAGAAGGCTGAGGCAAGGAAGATTTATAATTCTTACTTTCTCTCTGTATATGTTTTCCTGTTCTGTCTGTTTTTGTTAGCATTACCACTTATTATTCATTCATTTGTTTGCAGCAGGTCTTTGGCCACAGTTCTTACCTGCCGTTTAGTAATATCTCAAGCTGAGCTTTCAAACTCTCTCTCTTTCGTTTATCTTTCTCCTCCATCCTCTCTCCGCTCTATTAAATTAAACGCTGCGTTATCTGAACGAGGCGCACAGTATTGTAAATATTGGCACAACGGAGGTGGTGAATACCAATTTGAAAACAGTTTATTAAAGGATGACTGAAAAAAACCCCAGCTGACAAATGAAGCACATTAGCTATAATGAAATAACAATTATACTGTATCCCTTTACATCTCCTCTCATTTCGTTTTCCCTTCCCTTCCACTTGTCTCTCTCAGACATGTGGTCTTTCTCGGTGTCGGAGCTCGCCATCCCGGGAGCGGAGGTGGGTCGCATCTCGGCGACCGACGCCGACCTGGGTGAAAACGCCAAGCTGGAATATACCATCTTGGAGGGAGAGACGGGAGACACCTTCAACATCACCGGAGTGAACCAAGAGGCGGTCATCATTCTCAACAAGGTGGGGAAGGTTTGGCAGAAGATAAAGTGTATATATGGCGTTACCTTGGCTTCTTTTGATTTTAGTCAAGTCACGCTACAGACTCAAGGGAATACAGGCCAAATTTGACATGAAAGCAAACAACATCTTCAGTCAGTTCATGTATTTAGAGTTCGACTTTAGCAGTACGAATCCAGCAAGTTTACTATTAACAATTTGGACTACACATTTGGATGGAGAAGTTTCAAAAGAAGTTTTTAAACAAACTATTTCTGTTTAGCAGGTGTTAGCAGATGCTCGAACCTGGCAAAATTACAGTACAATAGTTAGCTGTGATCAGGTAACTGAATGTCAGAGATTTCATGGAAATTATTTTATTTGTAAATTTATATCGTAGCCCTTAATCCCTTTATAGTCTCAGTGGTCTGCACAGGCACATTTCACACAGCACTGTGACTGGTTAATGGTATAATCAGCTATTGCATGTTCATTTTAAGATAATACACGTTTTGTCAAATTTAGCAAATATCTCCTCGCATTTTGCTAACTTACCGTTCTCTGTGCGTGTTGAAAAAAAGAATCCAATACTTCTACACATTTCTGGCTCCGCAAATAGGAACACAAAGAAAGTGGCGAACACCGGTCACAACAACAAAGTCGTAGCACTACTAGAGTACTACACTTTGCTTCACAATGCATTTCAATGTGTGAGGCGGCGCCACGGAAGGATATTGATTTGATTTGAGCTCAAAGTTAGCAAGCGTTCTCGAGAATGACTAACCCTGCCTTTAATCCCTAGAATATTACTTACAGTCCTGCTTTGATTGTTGAAAAAGTGATTTGATTGTTGAAACAGTCCATAGAACACGATATATGATTCCCGTACATTTTATTTTATAGCAGCAGTTTTGCAACAGGTGATTTAATTAATCCTACTGTTTCTGACAGATTTGTTCTGACTTGGCACCCCGCAGATGAATGTTTTCAAAGCTGTTTGACAAACGATTTTCCCGGATGATTTACCCTGTGTAAATGAGCTTCCTTTGAGCAATACTTCCATCTGTTTGCAGGCAATGGAAATTTTTGAAATCCCCTGACAAAACGTAATCAGAGCATGTGAATGCAAAAATCTGCAACCGCTCAGCACTGTGTAATTTCCATCTGATATGTTTTGACCACAGTGAGATGTTTTGACTGGCGCCTTTTGGAAAAGGTTTCGATTGATATTCACATCTATTGCTTTCTTGAATGACGCCCAATCAATTTGTGTTCAGCATAGTGTTGGTTCCCATTTACAGTTTTACATAATCACATGGCTTTGAAGTGCCTGGGAAGGTAAATCCATGGAAAACTAATTTACTATTGTAAATACACACAGTCCAGTGTTTCATTCCAAAACTGAAAAGTGCTTAAATAAATCTGTCTGTCTTTCTCTCTACCGGGTTGATGCTGGAGCAATGCGTTTATGAAAAGTCTGCTGAAAGCAGATCATCTGCATATACTCAAAAGAACCAATCTTAAAGAATACGTCAACTTCCCACCCTACTGTACGTAATATAGGCAGAGTAACTTGAATGTCTGTCTACTGTGTAACAAGTTGTCTAGTTTTCTAGCAGTGTTTTCTGTGTACCTGTACTTTATATCATCGATGCAATACAATGCAATATGCAAATAAGAATACACACAACTACGATGGCATGTCATGAATTCCATTTACCATGGGCCCATTTAAGAGTCAACATGTCAAAGCAGGGTAAATACAGCCGCAGCTGTTCAAATGAATAATGGGCATGTTAGATTTACATGTACGCGATCAGCAAGCGTTGGTGATATGTGCTTATTGGCACACTTAATTTTAACATACTCATTATTCATTTCGTAACACCCCTGTTTACCCTGCTTTGATTCTCCTGTGAACAGAATTCCATTTCAATTCCACTACCCTGTGCCTTTCATTTTCATTATGGACATGCCTCGAGACTCCTGTGCTTATGAAAGTGGGTGTGTGCGCCCACGTTTGTGGGTGTGTGTGTGTGTGTGCGTGCGCGCTCGCTCGCTCGCTACACATTAATAGCTGACAATCGCTCATTATCAGTGCTGCTTTAAGTATTAACATGCAGTGTGAAGGCAGAGAGGGGGTCCCACTTGCCTCATGTAAACTATACTTAATTAGGGTACGACTGCAAGAGGACCCCGAGTGTAAAGCCCCAGACACACTGCAAGCGGCTAGCAGCAACGGTGCGCCCAGAGACAATTGAAAGTCAATGAGATTCAGCGACTTGAAGCGACGACAAAGCGGGCATGGCACCGAGTTAAACAAATCCCAACGTCAGGCGACGTGATTGAGGTGACTTCCAGTGGGAGCTACAGATATCGTTGACTGACAGATTGACTGCCTGCAACATGTCGGGGAGATATACGAGAGGGATACCTAGACAACCAAAGCCTGGAATGTAAACAAGCGGCCAATGTTCAGCTACAGAGCAATGTGCGACGAGCGGATCGCTTGCCCTGTGTCCGGGGCCTACACGATCAGATGTACAGTAGCATGTGAACCCAAAATAGCCATTGAACAGGCAACATGGGTGATAAAAAACAAAAAACAAAAAAAAAACACATAATGCTTCTGAACTCTATTACAATCATGGTTTGTTTTGTGTGCCTGTGGCAATAGGAACAAATATGTGCATTACACTGTGTGCCCGTAACAGAGCGTGAGGTGCATGTGTGTGTGTGTGCCTGCGAGGTGTTTTTCTGCAGCCACCATTTACATCACGCGCCTGTCCACACCAGAGCGGGAGGGTTGGTGTTTGCGCAGTGTTCACGCAGCGTTACTGTCTGACTGCCAGAGTGTGTGACAGGCCACCGCCTGCTGGGTCTGTAGACCGGTGGGGTTGGGGCTGGGGATGGATGGATAAAATAAACCTACACTGGAGGCGTGCGGTTGAGAGGGATTTCCATGCCTGTGATGTCCTTCTTTGATGATAAGGAAGGACGGCCTGGGACGGGAATGTACAGCGTGGAAACACAGGGTTAATGGAGAAAGGACAGCGCCACCTTGTTGAGCCCTGCGGAAAGGCAGTGTTACTGAGAGCAGAGAGAGAGAGACGTTGAGACAGGAGAGAGAGAGAGAGAGAGAGAGAGAGAGAGAGAGAGAGAGAGAGAGAAAGAGTGAGAAATGAGCAAGGCCACCAGTGCGAGACAGGCAAGGCTTGAGACAGCAACCGACCGCGTGACGCACCATTAGCTAGACACATCCAGGGACAAAGGCACGGCGTAATGAAATCATAGCGAAAATGACAAACGGAACCGCAACACACAAAGTTGCAACATGAGCAGCAAAGGAGAGAAGTTGCGATAGCACGACAATAAGCAACCCGCTGTGAGCAAAGTCAACACGAATGGAGAAGTGACTGGGGAAAATTACACATAAACAAATGCAGTCAATACCCGCCTTCTTTCTCTGCCTCCATTATGTTGCCCAAGACTGCGAACAAAACCTACAATTAGTCCTCCAACATGGTCGTCTTTGTTGTCTATTGTGTTGCCTTAATCCGCCCGAACAAAAGCCCAGAGTGAGATAGAAAAGGACTACAAATTGATCAGTGTCATGGAGGAAGCGTTAAATAAAGTGATGCGCACCGCGGAAAAGATTAACACTGATTGTTATTGAAACCTCGGAACTGTCTCAGGTGCCGCTCGGCAATTTTTTCATACCCGGCTAATAGATTGCTTATGGAGGGATGTGATGTTGACATTGATGAGCGGACCAAACCGCTGGTGGGCATGCTCCACCCACCACCATTAACAAAACAAGTGTCTCCGCGAGGTTAAAAGGGATTTAGCATAGTAGGGATTGGAAGTGTAACTAATGGAGCAACGTGCTAATACCACTAACAGAATTTAAACAAACAAAGCATAAAATTAGCGCTAAGCTCCCCCACGGTTTCCAGCACATTAAACTAAAATAATAGCAATAATAACAAAGGAAAACGTGATATATTGCGTGCTAGCGTGTCAGCGACTGTTTACGGCACTTAGTAAGCATTAGTAGCAAACACAGTCAACATGGCTGTTGTCAAGCCCCCCCCTCCCCATTTCATCAACCCAGCCAGCCTTGCTCCTGGAGCCTGGATGCTTTTAAACGGGGAAGAATTTTTAACAAGGAATGAGCTGATCTCTTGGCCCCGCCGAAGGAGGGAGGATTTCCAGCGGGAGAGGTTTGTGTTGCTGCCGAGTTTGCCTTGACCCTGTTGGTCAGCTGGCTGCTGTGGGCAGAATCTATTTAACCGCTGATCTGAGACGTACACTAGCACACACACTGGAAGCACACACGCACACACACACACACACACACACACACACACACACACACACACACAAAACCTGCACTCACGGGCCCATATGACAC